>JACXGK010004682.1:0-19198 GCA_016801125.1 Novumbra hubbsi
ATTCATTGTATTTTATTGTCTAGCTGTTCATGTTGATGTAGCTAGATTAAAGCATTCATTTAGCACACAGCTTCTGAGTTGAATATGATCCCGACTAGTTATGTAAAAAAAGAAAACACAAGTGTACTGTGTACACAAGACATACTGTAAAGAACTAGGCATGTGGTCAGTAACAAAGCAAGTAGAACAGTTTTGTCTAAAGTTTTATCTTGTTAGCTGTAATCAAACTCACCACAAACACCCAATCATGCACTTACACCAAACAACACAACCTTATAAACAATGTGGAACGTAACATGCTGTAACATGCAATTGTTGTTTTTTGTTGATAAATGACTGAACAGCATCATCATTGTTTGACAACCATTCATAGATGTATTTTCTTTAGATGTACCTTTCAGCATTTGGGCATAGACATGGCTGGGGCCTGCTGTGTTGTAAAGGACACACCATCTCTACTTTCAGTTTCTTATGCTATTATTCGGTTCAGGTCATACCTGCTAGCCTTTAGACCAGGGGTGTAAAACCGGCTCTACGAGGGCCGGGTGTCTGCCCGTTTTTCCAATGAATTGGATCCCAGTTTAGATTTGAAAAAAAAACAGGTGAGCCAACTAAGCTATTGGTGAACTAATAAGTTCAATTAAGAACAAGGTGAGAGCGAAAACCCGTAGACACTTGGCCCTCCACGGAACCGGTTGTACACCTGCTTTAGACGCTTGCTGTCATTCATTGTCATGCTAGAACCTGGGAAAGGTTTACCTGTGGCTACAGTAGGTGGCAGCATTACTCATTGTTATTCCAGACTGTATTTAGCTGCACACGCCTACTTTGCCCAACAAAGATTAATGAACTCTGTATACAACTGGCCCGTTTAAGTTTTGTTAGCGTTTAAGGTCATTTTATTGCAGTGAGGTTTTTTTTATATAGTCAGGACCATTGGTATTCTTTGGCAGTTTTTGTTTAGACTAACTATGTGAGACCTTCATGTTTATCATTCGATGATTATAGCAGCTATATATTTGAACATCGCTGTTAGCTATCCAAAATGTTTGAATACTTTAATCTACCTTGCAAATACAGAATAAAATGCTTCAGTTACTAGGACTAGAACTGTCGTGCAACTGCTACCACAGCGCATTGATTACCACTATAGTTTTTTTTTACCTTGACTTGAGTTCCTTTTAGAATGTGCTCCATCCAGTGGAAAGCCTAACCTCAACGATGTCATCCTGATTAATTTAGCCTATGTTTCTGAAGTGGACATAATACATGACCGCACTGAAACTCCTCCTCCTCTAGCATCACTGAATGTTAGCAAGGTAAGCACTCGTCTGACAAACCATGCATCTCTTAGATCTAAATCTAAAACGTGTAGACTGTCTACTGCTGTTTTGGTGTTATACGCCGTTCAATTTTCAACTCAGTTTAGGGACTAAATTAGCCCCATTATTTTGGATGGCTGCACTTTATTGTGTTGAAGAGAAGACCAGCGCTAGTCCAGACTTCATATGACACTAGTTAAATAGCATGTCAGTGGCCTTCAAATGTTCAACATTTTTGTCTCCAGTTGTTTGAGTGCTGCCTTCTCCAATCGTAACTTTTTTCTTCTTGGAATTGGTCTCCCAGCTTGCCAGTCGTGCCCGGTCAGAGAAAGAGGACAAGTTGTCCCAAGCTTATGCAATCAGTGCTGGGGTTTCTGTGGAGGGCCAGCAGCTATTCCAGACTATTCATAAAACGTGAGAGCATTTCATTAATTTCTATTAATGTGTTGTTATGTTTCATATACAGTGTTACTAGGAAACATTTTGAAGTGGTTTATGTAGACTTGACAACTCAGCCTGCATTTTAATGTTTCCACATGTTGATCTAATGTCTGCTGTGTTCTGTAGTATCAAAGACTGTAAATGGCAGGAGAAGAATATAATTGTGATGGACGATGTCGTAATCACACCGCCTTACCAGGCTGAGAACTGCAAAGGCAAAGAAGGAAGCGCTTTAAGTCATGTACGCAAAATAGTGAGTATATTACCTACCCATTATTACTGCTAATCTCTTTTTATTGCTTTTCGATCTGTCATTGTGATGCATGTATTGTGAAAAGAAATCAAATCACACAGTATTAGGGATTGTAAAACATATGTCATATTTACATGGGTATAATTACAATGCTACCTGAAAGTTCATACATCTCAAATTGTTTTCCATTTGCGTTATAGGTTGAGAAACATTTTAGAGATGTGGAAAGTCAGAAGTCCATGCCACGTTCACAAGCACAGCAAACACAGAAGGACTCCACTTTATCTTCTTGAGTCGGCACAGGGGAGTGTGGGCGGGGCCAGCCAGGAAAGGCAGCACTGCAGCGGCCAGGCGGCCCAGTGGGCGGTCTATCCTCACTGCCGGACGAGGTTGCCATTCCTTGCCCATGGTGTCAGAGACCAGGAAGAACTGGCGCTGAGGAGCCCTGGGGTCCAGAAGATCAAAAACCATTTATGAAAAAGACAACAAAAAAGAGAGGAAAAGAGTTAATCTTAAATTAGACTTTATTAAGATAATTTAAAACATGAACCATAAAGAAACCATAGTTTTCCTAAACTTACCTCATTGTCTCATCATTCATCATCCCTCTTCGTCTATTCTGTTCTTTCCATTTGTTCATCCTTTCATTCATCATCCCTCCTTCATTTGTTCATCCTTTCATTTATCTTCCCTCCTCTTCATCTGTTCATACTTTTATTCATCATCCCTCCCCTTCATCTTTTCATTCTTTTGTTTGTCATCCGTTCATACTTTCATTAATCATCACTTTTTTTCTTCCCAGTGGCTTTTCTTCTCTACTTCCCTTCCTTTGCCTTTAATTTCATTTCAAAAAGAGAAAAATAGAGCAGTCAGAAAAGCTTGTGAGCTTTATTTTCTGTCATTGTTTTCTTTTTTGCTGTATCCATGCTCTGTTTTTTCTGTATTTTAAACAAAATGTGACTTGAAATGCCACACTTTAAAGACATTTTCTAAAATAAAAGTAGTAAAAATTCTGACTGTAATACTGTAATTCTGATAGCTTTTTCAGAACAAGGAAAAGCTGTACATTTTGAAATATACAAATGGCGAATAATGGATGACAAAAAGTTAGTCAGAGTTTTGTTTTCACGATTTGTGGTATGGAAGATTGTAGAATCTCGCATTCTCGGGTATATGACGGGTCACAGTAGGCCTTGTAAAATCAACACTGGAACTTGATTCACTTTCTTTTGCTGTAACACGAGGTGAAATAATGTAAGAAATCAGAAGATGATTCTAGTTTCAAAAGTTGCAGATTTACTAATGGTTTAACTTGTTCTCCATGCGTGAGGTCTTACCTGGAGTCCCATTCGACACCTAACAACTTACCTGCTCTCAAGTTAACTCATTTGTTAATAGCATTGGTGCTATATTAGGTTCCTGACCTATCGAGTATGACCTATGTGTAAGTGGACACCTGTCATTTGACTAAAACACAATTAGAATTTCTGGTGTACTGAGGTGTTCCTGAGTACTTGTTTCTAAAGCGTAGTCCAGTTAACATTTAATTTTATTTCCATACTATACTTTGACCCGTTTTCCTTTCTCTAGTATTTAGAGAGTATCTAGTTCTCTTCTTTTAGGGTTCTGCCCTCTTGGAATCCCTGGACATTCAGTTAATTCTAGTTATTGTTATTTGGGTTGTTATTTCTGTCAAACTGCTGTGTCTGCTGCTCCAAAGGACTATTGAGCGACATGCATTTGATGGGTTCAGTCTAAATGATTAATGTCATGGAGCTGTGTTTCATGTTGAAACAGGTGCCTGTCACAATGACAAACTCAAGGTAATGTGAAGTCATTACCATTTTGTACCGGTCCTGGTATAATTGGACAACTTTAACCTTCATCCAGGACGTGGCTTAGGTTGATGATGTGTCCTACCTGCAGAACATGTACACCACTACACCATGAGTTTGATTCCGGCACATTGCAATTTAGGTGCACTGTATGTTTCCTACTTTCAATGAACACAATCCCCCAAAATGTTATTGAACAAAAAGGAAGGAAAACGTAAGGTGTGTTTTTAATGTTCCATCGTTTTACAATACTTTATAATCAATGTATGCCCATTTAGATGCTCAAGTACCTCAAATGTAAATAATGTTAATGGATGTTTATTGGGACCAAACCAAATCCCTATTTTGGGAGCCCATCCAAAAATCCCTGGCCACATCTGAGAGTAGCTGAAGCTTTATCCTTATAATTTGTACCGTTTTCTGCAACCGCATCAAATGTGAACTGTACACATCACAATTATTGATGCCGTATTAGTTACTGAATTTTGTATTTTTCCTATTAGAAGACAAAACCAACAACATCTTACACTGACAACGTTTTGGGGGTACGGTTTGTGATTAGTGTGAAGATAACATCTGACTCAGACTCTTTGTATGGGTGTGTCTATTGACAAACGAGAGGACCAGGACGGTTTTGTATGGGTGTGTCTATTGACAAACGAGAGGACCAGGACGGTTTTGTATGGGTGTGTCTATTGACAAATGAGAGGAACAGGACGGTTTTGTATGGGTGTGTCTATTGACAAACGAGAGGACCAGGACAGTTTTGTATGGGTGTGTCTGGATGTACACACTTGTTTGCCGGTTGTGATCCTTATTTTTAGGACGGGATGTTTAAAGATGTGTCCCTGTTGCTGCTTGTGTGAAGCCTCAGTCCTGGCGGGAAGTAGGACGTGTGCCCTTACCCTCGTCCCGCGTGATGAGGCCAACGTGTCCTGGGTCCTGGACCACAGGGATAACAGGCTCAGCGAGCTTCAGAGTGATTTCATTAATGGACTTGTATCGCAATACATCCAGGTGATTTGACAAACTATACGCAGCCAAAAGTAAATGCAATAATACTGCTGAAAAAAGAAAATGAAGGGAACACATGTAA
This sequence comes from Novumbra hubbsi, assembly GCA_016801125.1. NCBI lineage: Eukaryota > Metazoa > Chordata > Actinopteri > Esociformes > Umbridae > Novumbra > Novumbra hubbsi. The sequence continues at coordinate 4,948 of JACXGK010004682.1, forward strand.
TCATCACAGTAAAACACCAAGTCAATAAAACTCCAGGGAAATCAATCTGTCCAGGTTGGAATCATAAGCTGTTATGAATCAATGTCACCTGTTTTGGTGCAAATTAATGTGACAACGGGTGCAGCAGCAAGACAACCGCCAGAAAAGGGAATTGTGTTGCAGGTGGTGACCGAAAACAATTGTTCTCTCCTTATCTGTCCTGACTGATTCTTCTCTAGTTTCCTTCAGGATGGTACATTTATATATATGTAAGATTTGCTTTGTCTCCTAGTAAAGTCTCAAGAACATGGAGGAGATACCCGAATACAGTGCAGGTCGTAAAAGAGCATCAACCCAGCAGCAGGACTAGTATCTGCTTCTTTGTGCGTTGAGAAACCGGAGCACTGCCAGTCCTACAAAATTACCTCCAGGGGACTACTGGTGTGCATGCTTCTCCATGTGTAATGTGTTCCCTTTATTTAGCAGTGTATTTTTCAAAAGACTGTTTATGAGATAGTCTTTAAATTGTTCATTTGTTTCGCTTTTATTGTTTTCAAATTGTTAGTTAATGTAAATTTCTCATACAACATTTTACTTAAATTTCAAGTCCAATAATCATTCCTTTATGTTAATAACATTTCACCTGCACCATAAACTCCTGGAAACAGTGAACATTGTGGGCCTGAAGCAGATGGTGAACCTTTGGAAACTGGACTACCACCTATGGACGTTGGAGCTGGTGTCCCACCTCCACCACCTAATAACACCAGGTGGATGTTTCAATGTTGTCTTCAGTTTGTCAGCAATTACAGTAGTTCTTTAACAGAAGGGGTGTGGACCGGGCTGCTCTGTCTCGTGTCAGTAGCCTACTACAAGAAGCTGTAGTAGCCTACCCATAGAAACCTTGTTGTGCATTAAGCAAAGAAACAGGATGCCATTAGAAACGGATGCAGAGGCTTTAGTCCAAAACTGCGGTAAAGGCCTGTTACGACATCCCTTAAACAGCCACGACTTCCACTGTGTAAGAAGGGCCGAACCTTCACGATCCACTCAGGCATCGGTAGCCAGGATCAGCACGGCCCCGAATATACCCACATTGTGCCCCATCAGCTTCAACTGGTTCCAGAACTCCACGTGGCACGTCTTATGCCAGTAGCCTACTACAAGAAGCTGCTGTGAAGTTTACACTTCAGTCATTCAGCAGAAAACTATTCCTATATGGTGCACTATTAGTGGTCCAATAGGCCTGTAGATAGTCAATCAGATGCCAAATACATAAACAACAAACACCTCGTCTTTATAGTCAGCCAATTTTGTCGAAGGAAGCTAATCGCTATAAGAAAATGTTATGTATACTCACAGCCTACTCTTTCAGGGTACACTGGCGTGGCTGACTCATGTCAACTAAGTTAGCTTTGTTTTAATTATGAGGCAACCTACACAACTTAAATCCCACTTTAAATTTATTATACTGTACCCATTATAACCCAGAAATGTTTACTCATATTAACAGTACCTGAAATGCCTGCAGAACAAACAAAGCAAGGTTGAGTTCAAATCCCACAATTCAGGAAGAGATTTTAATTTAAACCTCAAGCTTTCGAAATACATAGGTCTTCTTATAGACAAATCATTGAAGATGGATGTCACTTTTTCAATTTTAATGAAATGTCAGTTTATTTCCTGAATTTATTGATTTAAATAAAAAACAAACACCAACCCCGGAACAGAGCAAAGAGAAAAAAACGCAAACATTGTAAGGTTATAAAAAAAAGCGTGGAGAGCTCATATTACCCACCTGAATGACATCTAATGTCAGTCTGTTGAAAAGGAACGTTTTGAGTGACCAACAGAAGGGTTCATTTTTTTTAGACTGCAAGTTGAATCCTTTGGTTCCTCACTTAAAACTTTCCTTTTCAAATTATTATAACAAATAAACAGTTACTATCCAAACAAATTACTTCTGTTCGACTTTCAGGTCCCTTGGACTTTTGCATGTTGGGAAAGCACTTGGGGAGCCCCGCCACCTCAAAGCAGAGCAGTTGAGTGGCATTTGGAGTGTCTCTTAGCCCCCAACACACATCATAATTTGAACTCCCTCAGCTTTAAAACACATGAGAATATGGAGGGGGGCATGCGTGAACGCACAAAGGGAAGGGACGGATTTGGGATTCAATCACACACTCGTAACAATCAGAAAAGGACAAGCGTCGAGTCACTATCCTGCTGGACCTGGGAATCGGCTTGTCTGAGGGTCCAAAGAGACTGTGGATGAGTCTCCCATAGAAACCTTGTTGTGCATTAAGCAAAGAAACAGGATGCCATTAGAAACGGATGCAGAGGCTTTAGTCCAAAACTGCGGTAAAGGCCTGTTACGACATCCCTTAAACAGCCACGACTTCCACTGTGTAAAAAGGGCCGAACCTTCACGATCCACTCAGGCATCGGTAGCCAGGATCAGCACGGCCCCGAATATACCCACATTGTGCCCCATCAGCTTCAACTGGTTCCAGAACTCCACGTGGCACGTCTTATGCCAATAGCCCAGGTTGCCGTCGACAAACAGCAGGACGAGGGGGAGAAGCACGGCCAGGATCTGTGAGGCCCAGCGGACGTAGCAGCCGGAGAGGAAGGACAGAGCCAGGGTCCCAAACAGGAGCACCAACAGTGTTAGTGTCACCTCCCCCCCGGGGATGTGGTTCAGGTACGCCATCCTGTCCTCTTTACTGTGCTGGAGTGAGTAGACCTGGTGGAGAAGGGACGCAACCGTCGTGGTGACGTGTTACTCATCCCTTCAGGCTGTACGTAAACACCCAATCTTTATTTCCCCAGGAAAGCCGGTCGAGAGAAAAACTGTAAATTGCAATTGCCATTCGTACACGTTGCATTTAGAAATGAATCCGGTTGCTTATGGTTCTGCAGGGATTTCAATTCCCCTCGCTCACTACTAATATGTAGAGCGCAGTTGTCCTGACTCCTGACACCAATATTATGTAGGCTTCCTTGGTTTTTATTTGGTCTAGAGTAATTTATTTCAAGGTTATGGAATTCTCTTCTCAGGGCTTCTTTCTAGGTCAACACTGTAACTACAGTGGGGAGAACAAGTATTTGATACACTGCCAATATATCAGGTTATCCTACTAACAAAGCATGTAGAGGTCTGTAATTTTTATCATAGGTACACTTCAACTGTGAGGGACGGAATCTAAACCAAAAATCCAGAAAATCACATTGTATGAGTTTTAAGTCATTCATTTGCATGACATAAGTATTTGATCACCTACCAACCAGTAAGAATTCCGGCTCTTACAGACCTGTTAGTTTGTCTTCAAGAAGCCCTCCTGTTCTCCACTCATTACCTGTATTAACTGCACTTGTTTGAACTCCATATCTGTCCACCTGTCCACACACTCAAGTTCAAGTTCAAGATGACGGTCAATCACCCTCGGTCTGGGGCTAAATGCAAAATCTCACCTCATGGGGCATCAATAATCATGAGGAAGGTGAGGGATCAGCCCAGAACTACATGGCAGGACCTGGTCAATGATTTGAAGAGAGCTGGGACCACAGTCTCAAAGAAAACCATTAGTAACACACTACGCCGTCATGGATTAAAATCCTGCAGCGCAAGCAAGGTCCCCCTGCTCAAGCCAGCGCATGTCTACAGGAAACGTATGATCTCTGTAATTGTAAACAAAGGCTTCTGTACCAAATATTAAGTTCTGCTTTTCTGATGTATTAAATACTTATGACATGCAATAAAATGCTAATTAATTAAAAATCATACAATGTGATTTTCTGGATTTTTGTTTTAGATTCTATCTCTCACAGTTGATGTGTACCTATGTTAAAAGATACAGACCTCTACATGCTTTGTAAGTAGGAAAACCTGCAAAATCGGCAGTGTATCAAATACTTGTTCTCCCCACTGTATGTAGTAGGTACATTATCTTACCAAACAGATGAGGTAGACTCCTATAAAGACCTGTCCAGTGGTCTGTAGCGATCTTGTGCGATGTTTCTGTCTATACACCTCCCCTGCGCCGCTGGCTAGCACCAGGAAACCTCCGATGACTGCCAGGGCTCTGGAGTACATCCTTACCTACAGGATCACACAGTGGAGCAAGTTGCAAATGAATCCTAAAATGACTTGTTTATTTAATTAGCCACTGGTTTCACACAGCGTTCGGCACTCACCTTTAGCCAGTCACTATAATGTACTTGTTCACCGACATAAGATGCGTAAGTGCTGATCGCTAACTGCAGAGCAGCACCCAGTGCAAAGAATCTCCTCTTCACGCCAAAGGACATAAAACTGGCGCACAGCACTGATGCGCCCATGTCAAAATACAGGTAGGGAATCTGGATGTCAGGTTTCCTAGTTGTGACAAGTACAGAACATTCATTACAACATCGAAATACAAGCATTGATTACGTAGTGCTCCAAAAACTCCGGCTACACCACATGTCACGAAGTAAGGTACTGGAGACTCCTACAGATTGGCTAAATGACAGAGTAGCATAGTCGCATATAATTACTGTATGTCCACCGACATATAACCAGGGCCAGATGTTTTAGTAACAACACAGGAGCCTATTCAAAATGTGTTTAGTAGAGTTCTCTAAACAAAAGAATGAGCCCGCTCACATAATTGTAAAGTAGTAATTCTGCCAATAAAGTAAACCAGCCCTTGATGTTAATTCATTGGTTAACTTTAGCCGATAACAGTTTTACACTGACCGACGTCTCCAAAAGTATTAATCTGTTTTTAACTTTAACTAAATATATACGCACTTACCTTTTTACATCAGCTCTCTCGGCAAAGAGCATCAGCATTGTAAAACAGTTCCAGAAACCGAATCTAGTTAAAATAAACGCTCCAAACTGACAGAAAAACCGGAACACTTGCCTACTGCTAGGGGCAGCCATGATTGTTACTGCTGTGCCAGCAGTATGCAAATCATAGAGAATGATAGACGACCGGTAGTGGCAAAAACCGTTTCAAGAAAATGCTTTTTTGTCAACCGACTGAAGTACGGCTCTGAAAGTTTTGGAGTCCTCAACCCGGGAATGCACTGCACTGTCCACGGAAAATGAACAGGTGTTTAATATGATTCTAAAGACATTTCAAAACTGCACAAAAAGGACGCTGCTCCTTACAGGCGATCCGTTTGTAGTCATGTTCAAGTTTGTCGTCATGAGGGTTTAGCGAATAAAGTTGCATTTCCCATTCTGTTAAATGTATTAAAAAGTGGAGGTCCAGCCCGAGCGCTCAGTCTCCAAGACTGGAATTGTGTAGGTATGTGTCCTCTATCTATTTCGATGGGTCCAACACCCGCTAATACTTCACAACTTCCTGTCTAGAATTTTCTATATTTTTCTAAATAAGAGTCGACAATAACGCATAAATATGGTCAAAATTCAATATTGCTTACAATGAATAAACATTGGCCTTGCTCATTAAAACTAACCATGACAGTTAATAGGCTTATTTTATGCTCTGACGTTTACTGTTTCGTATGAGACTTTTATTGGGCTCGATTCTGCCATCTATTGTTTAAAAATAATTATTACAGAAAAGATTAAGTGTTATTTAGAGGAGATTAGGAATCGACCTAAATGTACTGCAGTTGTTATCACTTTAGCGGACCAGCATGAATTTAGGCTGGTCAATCGATTATTAAAACGAATTATTTGACCTTTTAATAGTGATTGTAATAGTTTTATCCTGTTTTAATTTGTTGGTGTAGAACTGGGGCAACGCAGTTTCTTAAAATGTTTAAATATTAGGACAACACAAATTCTTTCGACCTTTTACTGTACACAATTATATTTGTGTTAGTATAGGTCTAACTTATTTTATTAGCAAAAAAAACACTTACTGCCCAGATGAATAGTTTATTAAAACTTTTAATGTGGCTTAAGGCACAATGCCGATGGTTTAAACATAAGATATCACATTATCAAAATAACTTGGAATATGGCCTGAGAAGAGGCCATATTCCAAATTCATATATGGAACACAATCATCCACAGGAAAGAGAAATAGCAGGCAGTTCCAGCGACATTAGCCTTAATTACTGTCAAAGGCCCTTAGCCATGGAGGTCAATGATTAGGCAATATCAGGAGAATCTGTTCAATAAACCATGAACAATAACCCCTTGCCCAACCACTGCAACACATTTCTCTAACACCATTCCAACTATTGAAAAGATTGGGATGCTGCCTGCTTTTAATTGATGTCATCGTCACCCCAGCTCAAAGCAGCCAAAACAACCATTGTTTATCATAATCTGATTCCCATTGAGAAACAACAAGATGATAATGAACCAGATTTTATGCTATGCTCTTTCTTTCTCTCACACTCTCTTATAATCTCAGCGGCCAACGATCCATTGATAGATTAGCTTCCAGCAGCTCTTATTACACCGATAAGCCATTTTCTGGAACTAGGTTAGTCTCATCCCCCCACCATAGATCAGACAGTGAGCCCGACGTCATTCTGGATTAAGTGTACGACAGGTGGGTCAGTCTTTTGCATGAATTCACCTGATAAGCCACATGGTAAAAGTTGACCAATGGATAGAGCCTTTGATTAGACAACAGATAGGCTTACCACTGACAAAACTGCCTTCACTGTAAATTCCAGGTGAGATAAGATAGGACTGTGCAGAAGATGAATAAACAAACATATATTTTCATCCACACGGATTATTCAGAATTTCCCTCCACACAATGTGTGAAATTAAATGCAATTAAAGGAATGTCACATTAGATACTGAAGTAGTACTGAGATAAGTCAATTAAGACTCTACATTGGCAGTGATCAAGCCACTTCTTAGTGTAACTAGTTAATGAAATAACATCTTTTGAAGCAACTGTGTTGAGTGAACAGAGGATGCTGACGTTGCCTTTCACATCTCCTCATGTCAGCCTCAACTAATGAAACACAGTTGCCCCTGTATATCATGCACACCATCGAAATCAAGCACGTGCAACCGGTGTTACATCCAAAAAGCATCAATTAGATATATTTGGGTTCCAGTAACCTTCCTTCCTCCTCAGCGTGCTTTGGGTTTGTGGGTTCAAAGCTTTACAGCTCCTTGATTTTCTATAATCAGATCATGGGGGATTGGCAACAATCCCTGGAAGTAAAGCCTACCTGCATCAGACTGGCAGCTGAAGAGAGGTAGCCTGGAGACCCATCACTAAGTCACTCAGTACAAGTACCGCCAAGCAGAAAACAGCTCACAACGGACAAGAGCCTAGGAGCTAAGACGTTCATCTTTCTGTGTATACACCACCCTTAAAACAGGTAAGACCTGGCCTGCTTAGGTCTTCTTTACATCTCCCACTTACTATGTCTGTATGAAGTTCATGTAGTCTTTGTTGGAAAGATAAATACTTTATGGGATGGATCTGCAATACTAAGAGGAAAAGTAAAAATAACATAATGTGAAAGAAAGTCTGCCAATGATGTGCTAGCTGTTTTCCTACTAAACCTCTAACTATAAAACATTTTTAAAGGCAAGATGGCTCGGGACATGTCTGATAAAGAAATCCTTCAAATGGAACTGGAGCAGCTTAAGATAGAAGTTAAAACTACACGCACAGCTGTAAGTGTCCGTCTTTGATATTACCAAATCTATGGAGTATTGTGACCAAATCTTTGCAAATGTATCGTAACAGATAGGTCCTTCCACCATTTTAGTGCCTTTGAGCAAGTTGTCAAACCTGTCAAATGCCTTTTGAGAAGTGTAACTTAAAAACACCATCACATACTCTTACTCAGTAAGAGCACAGGTTGAACATAAAAACACATTTTCCAATATCAAGTAATAAAAAAAGAAAAGACAAAAAATAATGGAAATACTATAGTTCGTGTAAGTGTCTGTGCTGGGTCATCAAAATAGCCATTGCCAACTAAGTGATCATCCTGTCAAACTAAGGGTAACAGAGTTCACCTGTTAATCCCCTCACCAGCTTTTACACTATGATTTCACACTCATATCTGACCTCATGCCATGCTGTTGCCGCCTATGAGAATTCATTCATTTTCTAGGTACAAAAAAGAGATTATGCATTAAAAAGAGTTTTGTTTAATTTAGACATGGGTATTCATCAATATATATATATATATATATACATATACATACATGTACATGTTTCATAGAGGTATAACAATAGTATTATGTTGTATAGGAATGCGTGATGCTCAGTGTGTTATATCTCTTCTTTATCACCAGGTGTCAGTAAATTGCAAGGAGGCAATGGAGTGGGTGGAGGCCCATGCAGACGCTGACCCCCTGATAAAGGGGGTGTCAGATGAAAAGAACCCCTACAAGGGGGACAAGGGAGGCTGTATAGTAACCTAACATACCCAAACCCATGGGAAGGAAGGCTTCCTTTTTTTTGTATGAAACAGTCTGTTTAAACGATTATGTAATCGGATCTTTGGGATTTCTTTTAGGAAAACAAGAGATATAAGTCCATGAATGGCAGGACAACTGCAACATTTTTATTATTACAAGAAGTCAGATCTTTCTCACCATCTTTGAGTATCTGCTGTTAATATCATTTAGATGCTTTGTCAGATTGTAAATAAACACACCAAGTGGTGCAGGCTGTGACGTAGCTAGTGTTGTTGTGTCATTTCCTCTACAAAATTAAAAGCATGCAGGACATTTTTTTGCTGTCTAATAGTACAGGGTGTAGTATTAAATTCACACACAGTGGGTGAAATGTACTACACATCTACACATGCTCTTGAACCAGCAAAGATACACAGAACTTCTTCATGACGCAACAGGCAAATCACACGACAATATACCCATCATTGGATAGAGCGAAAGTCAGCAATCTCACCACTCTTAAAAATTGCTCAGGAAAACCTAGATGATCCTACTAAAGCAAGCAACTTAATAGACCTTTTACAATCTGCTGGGGTACCATGCAAAGGTCATACTAGTCATCATAGTCACACTGTGTGTAATGTAATAATGTGTAATAGGATCCTAGAGTCAAGGGCAAGACGGGAATTATTTAAATTATATTTTGACTAAAACAATGACAAGTACAGCTCTATTCACTTTGGAACACCTCTTTCGAAAACAGAGAAAATACAAATAAATAACGTCATACTTCATAACCCAACATCTGTGGGAAATGCTATTATAATATCAGATGCTAATTAGTTTAGTGTTGAATTCTATAGACACTGGGAGCACCTGGAACGTAGCCCGAATAATACACAATATTCAACCGCAACATAACACATCATACTTTAAGTGGTAACTTCCCTGTTAATTCATGTGGCTGTGTGTACTCTAGTCAGAACACGCTCTGCAGACTCAGGCCTTACTGCCTTCTCTCTTTGGAAGCTAAGTGACACATTCCATGTTCTGGTTTATGTCTGTGTGTGATTTATGTATTACCCAAGTATAGTTCAAAGTCAGCATTTATGATACACAGCAACAAGGTCCATGTATAGATTATCAGCACTCTGCATTTTCTTATCAATTAGAGTCGATTGTGTCTAGAAGCAATGACTGAGAAAAGTATAGAGTGGTTTTTGGGCCACCAGAAACTGAATAACTGAATCAAAAAGGAACCTAAATAATATTAGGTACATTTTTTGAAATGTTTTTAGAAAAAAGTAAAAGGGCACAATGGGGTATGTTGAAAGAATGTGTCAAATATACCATGATACATAAGTAAGTACCTGGATATGGTGCTTAACTGTAGTCTGAGGGCAATATACTGCCAACCCTTAACATCAGTATGAACCAGTTACCAAAACAATTCCAAGAGTACAAACGTATGTGACATCATGCTAATTGGCTGAAAGCAGGGAAAATACCTCATTTAGGATTCTAACCACATGGTTTGTTTATATACAAACGTGCATACATAACAAGACAATGAAACAGAAAACGACAACTGATTTAGTTGAGGAAACCAACTAAACTGTCAATATTATTGTTAACTGTGACAATGCAAAGTGATTTGAGAAAATGTCCAAAAACTAAGGTGTATGAATGGTACACTCACCAAATTCACCAAGAAACAACTAGTCTCTCTTTGACTAATCTGAGTGGAGCTAAAAAGCCTGTTGGCCACATAAAATTTAGCATTAATAAACCTAAAATAATAATAATACAAAAATATGAATATTTGGGGGAAACTGTATGCAACATCCATGTCATCATGCTCTTTGGATGTCTTGCCTGAAGAATGTTTTTATTCCAAGTACCCAAGATAGAAGTTTTTATTCCAAGTACCAAGTTTTTAATCCAAGTACCCTGTTTTAAAAACCCGAAGGCTAAACTGAGGAGGAAAGTCCATCAGTGATTCTGCATTGATAAGTGGTTTCAAATGCCATATGTACCTTCAATACATATTGTAGGACAAAATCTGTGCTGTTCTCCTGGTAAACAAACAGTGCAGAAAGTATAAAATACTAGTGTACCAATAATCGTGCTGCCGGGGCCATGGCACAGAGAAAGGTGGGTGTGACTGTTATAATATCAATATTATCTATAATTGAGGAGGCCTGTGCATTCTGGCACTTCTTCATTCTGGCACTTCACTTTTTTCAGAGGTGGGGGGGGGGGTAGTGCATTCTCAGAAGATTAGGGCATTTCACAAGCATTATTTGATTTTGTAGCTTTCTTTCACTTTGCTTAAATTCACATACTTTGATTGGTCTAGAGCAGAAGAGTCGGGTTCTGTAAACCATCCGTTTGTGAGGAACAACCATTGCTGAGAGAGAAGATTCCCTGTTGTCCTTTTGAATCTCAATACAAATACATTTATACATTTCAGAAAAATCTCAGTCGAGTATGACACGTTTTTGTTTGCAAACATTTTTCTATTTTGAAGATGAGGAAAATACATGAAATGGAATAAGCTGATTTGTTTTTTAAACAAACTTCAATCGGGACCAATATTTACTCATTATATTAGGTTTACAACAACCTGACATAATTAGATTACAACCTGTGGGTTAGTCACCAGATACATGGCAAGCTAGTCTGAATCTTTTTGACATGCAATTGCTGTCATAAATGCATTCAATTTTATACTTTGTGTAGAAAGTCTTCTCTTATCTTAATTGCCTTATCTGATAACAGAACAGTATCTCCGTAAATCAACTCCTCTCAACTTGTGCTTGTTAGCCTAAATTCAAATGTATTTTATAAAGCCTATTATACATCGGCACTTTTTAAGCTAAATTGCTTATGCAGATACAGTGACACTCAACAATTTGCCAAACTTTTTTTTTATTTATCTCTGGCAAAAATCCAGAATTTGATCAGTTTTGATTGAATGTAGTAACACCTTCAAATGTTCAGAAATCTGAGGGAGATTCATAATTTTAAAAGCCACTGTAACCAGAATAAAACACCAAAGCGCGAGCAACGAGAAATTGCTGCACAATGGCTTGGAAAAACATCCTAGTTGGGTAGGAACCCAGGAAGAAACCTAGAGAGGAGCCAGTTCTCTGACTACGCCAGTTGAAAAATATAAGAGTACATGACATTTCTTGGACTTAAATATTTGTGCATGTTCAGATGACCAGTGGCTGGGTCCAGAGTATTTAGACAGAATCCTAAGGACGTGGAAAGCAGGAAATATCAGAGGGAAGAGTTTAGACTTTGGACTTCGGACTGAAGCCTGAGTTCGTTAGACCAAATAGTTCTGAGGCATGGTCCAAGGACAGGCCCTCTAAAGATTTAACCAGACACAAATGAAATTTTAAGGAGCATTCCTTAGATCCAAAAGAATAACTTTACATTGAATGCAGACTGGCCCTATTCCCCAGGACAACAACTGGGGCCCACAGTGAGTGTTCAGGTGTTGCCAAAACTGTTCAACTAGAGCTTGTTATAAAGCGTTTACATTTAAAAAATTAGTGCCACATGTACAACTTTTCACCGTAGTAACACATGTTCAGCTTTAGCTTGTTAGCCTAGCTTAGCCATTAATGTTGCTGTGTAAGTAGAGGTGTGCCAGTGAATGGAGGAACCTCCCTCTACCAGGTCGTTCACATGTCCTATCTTTTTTGCAAGTCATAGTCATAAAAAGATAATTAAGTGTTGCATAAACCAATTTGACTATCACCATTTTACCCGACACTTCATTGCTTTTTTTGCCAAGAGGAGCATGTATGTATAAATAAGGTAGTTGTTTTCCGGAATCATCAAAAACAGCTCTCCTTTCTGTCTGTGCTGTGAATTTCTCTTCTTCCTGCCTTGACAGATAGCAAATTTACTGCTCTGTTTTAGTTATGTGGCTTTTGATATTCTTTGCCTTGTTTGTAATATGGGCCTGTGGGACGTACTGGTATTTGTTTGGCAAGAAAAGCCCTTTCTCTCTGGAGTCGGTGAGGCCCCCGGGGCCCCTGGAGATTGACAAGAAGAAGAGAGACAAAGTGCTAAAACAAGGTAAGCTAAAGCTCAGAGTTGGCGGATTTGGCCATGTTGGTCTCGGTGACCACTCTATATTCAACGAAACGTTGGTCTGGGAGAAGTACTCATCATACATTCATTTTCTTTTCCTTTTATTGACCAACCATGAGAAACTTTGATTTGACCCCAGTTCACTGTTTAAGGTTAAGGTGTCTCCGTTAGAATGCAGAAATACAATTCTAACCCTGTTGTTAAGTTTAAATGCAGCTAATATTTCAATAATCTGATGTCTAACCACAATCGCCTGTAAAAAAAACTGTTAATCTTTAAATCAAACTACTCCCTCTGCTGACTTTATAAACAAGCATGACTCATTTTCCCCTAGACATTTTGACAACCTTGCTGGTTATTGTGTCTTCAGACACTGAAAGTCTAACATCTTGTTCATATAGAAATGTGGACAAAAGGTAAGGTTAACTTATTCCATGTTCGGAAGCACTATGACCTCCAATGTTGCAAATATGTTCGAGAAAATAATTGCATTTCTACCTTCTGAACCTGAATCTCAGAAACTCAGACCCCCGAATGTACCACCACTTCAAGATGAGAATTGACAGAGACAGACGATACATCTCCTGACTGACCCATCAAATGTCCTGGTACCTAAACATGTGCTTGACACTTTTAAAAATGTACGTCGTTTTCAGGTTTCAGTCTTGACAAAGTGCCCCAGAACCTGGATGCCATCGTCATCGGTAGCGGCATCGGGGGCCTGACGGTGGCTGCCACCCTGGCCAAAAAGGGCAAGAAGGTCTTGGTCCTGGAGCAGCACGACCAGTCAGGAGGCTGCTGTCACACCTATGTGGACAAGGGATTCGAATTTGACGTTGGTAAGACAGAGTTTGGGGATTCGTACGCGTGGCATTCGATTCTGGAGTTGATTGAACCTCCCGTTGTTGTCTCCCCCCACTGCCCCTACCAGGTCTTCACTACATCGGCCAGCTCCACGAGACGAGTCTGCTGCGAGTCGTCTTCGATCAGATCACCGAGGGCCAGCTGGAGTTCGTGAGGCTGAACCAGCACTTTGACAACCTCCACATCGGCGAGGGCCACGAGAAGCGACTGTACACCGTCTTATCCGGCAAGACGGAGATGGAGGCCCACCTGAAGAAGCAGTTCCCCGGCGACGTCCCTGCCATAGAAGCTTTTTTCCAAATCATGAAGGTGGGCTTTTTGTTTTTCTTGAAGTTGGTGAGGAGAACTGTAAAAGTGAGACATTGGATCTGCTCGGAGTGTTCTGGTTCAGACCCATACAACTGGCTGCCGTTACACTTTGAAAGACAGATGTTGTTTTTGAATCTGCCAGGTGTCGGCCAAGCATGCCTCCTACCTGGCTGTTCTGAAGTTGATCCCCCTGTGGCTGGCGCTGTTCCTGCTGAAGTCCGGCGTCGTCGACCTCTTCTCCTCCATCTTTGCCCTGTCTGGTACTCGGGCTACGGACTGGGTCAACACCTTAACAACCAACAAAGACCTTCACATCGTATTTGGCTACCTGTTCTATGGTAAGTAGTCTTCGCCCGTTATGGGAAATAAGTTATAAATGTTAAGGCATGTAACCAAGTGTTTTTATATATTTGAGAGATAATCGATATTCTATATACCGTATTTTCCGCACTATAAGTATTATATATAACTGAACAATGTTGAGTATGCACTAACGTTTGATTTAGTGGTATCAGACTGTTTCTTTTACTACGGTACGTGTTTACTGAATTAGGGATAAGTTCCCCTGAGTTATGCACTAACGTTTGATTTAGTGGTATCAGACTGTTTCTTTTACTACGTGTATACTGAATTAGA
>JACXGK010004682.1:19298-36977 GCA_016801125.1 Novumbra hubbsi
CACATTAACGTTTGAACAACGTTACCATGGGAGTGAACGTAGTTGTCAGAACGCTTAATAAAGTTTGACTTTATCTGACTGTTTTGTTGACATTCCCTTTAGCACATCTAGTGGATGCTAAACGCAAACCCAGTCAAACGTTTGACTGCAAGATCTTATGCGCCTTATAATCCGGTGCGCCCTATATATGAAACATTTTCTAAAATTGGTCATTCATTGAAGGTGCGCCTTATAATCCGGTGCGCTTCATAGTGCGGAAAATACGGTATATACATATTTCTTTCACTACCAAAAATGACAGCACAGTGCTTGCATTAGTGGTTCATGTGGTGTGTTTACAGTCTTTTCTGTAGACTTTTGATATAAATCCGTTTTCAATGTTTTTGTGTTAAAACGTTTCCTTGATTAAAACAACTTTTTCTCCAGGACAGAATTCACAGGCTTTTGTTCGGTCTATGCTGAAATTAATCTCCTCCAAAAACACTAGATTGCAAGTCTCTACAAGGACATTGTTTATATTTCAACGGGAGCCCAGCCCCCCTGCCCCATCCATCCATCCATCCATCCATCACCAACCAACCACATAAACACCCGGTGCTAAAACATGCCTGCCGTTTTTACTAGCTCTAATAATTACTTTCCCTGTTAATATGTTCCAGGTGTGCCCCCGAACGACTCCAGTATTATGATCAATGCCCTGCTGCTACACCACTACAAGAGAGGAGCGTATTACCCTAAAGGAGGAGCCAGTGAGATTCCCTACCATATAATCCCTGTCATTCAGAAGTCCGGAGGCAACGTCCTGGTCAGAGCACCTGTCACTCAAATATTAGTCAACAAGGGCGGGGCTGCATATGGTAAGACCCTAGATATGGATCACTTCCATTTCAAGATCGACAAACTGCATTGTATTATACTTAAAATGACATATATTAACAGCCTAACTGCAGTTGACTGTGCACTTACTGTGCTGGTACAGCTTCTTATTGTATTGACATAATTATTAATATACCGACTCCAGTAAGATGGTATTCTTTCCAATCCATGGTGAGATTGTGTTAAGAGTGGTTGCTATGTCTTTCTGACAGGCGTGAAGGTCAGGAAGGGACAGAACGAACTAGAAATATATGCTCCAGTGGTCATCTCGGACTGTGGTGTGTTCACCACCTTCCAGAAGCTACTGCCCCCTGAGATCCAGACTAAGCCAGGTGAGTGAAACTGACAAACTGATGTTGTGTCTCAACTAAACCTGCCTTATATTCTATTATATGTTGATGCGCTAATTTCTTGCTATGGGCTGATATTAAAATGAGTGTCTTTTTCACTCCCAGACATCCAGGAACGCGTTAACATGTTGAAACACGGCAGAGGGTCATTTCTGGTCTTCTCTGGCTTTGATGCAACCCAAGAGGAGCTGGATATTATCTCCACCAACACATGGCTGTTTAAAAATAACGACATGGATGTCTCGTAGGTACCAGCCATGGGCTGCCCACACATACACTCTCAATCACACACTGACACAAATACGCACACTCACTAAGGTCTGTATACCAGGATACTGTGTTCTGTTGAATTGAAATGAGACAATGTCATCCACTACTACAATACTATACTCAAGGTGGAGCTGTTGTATAAAACATTTGAAAAAAAGCTTTACAAGTAGTCTATTAAAGCCAAAGTGTTATTAATTATCCGCGTGGTCATAGTGGGCATCTTTAAGACTAGCCTAATTGGCCAGATGTGTGAGCTTTAAGAAGTTATAAAATGTTTTAACAATGTCAGACTCCTCATGCCTCATTTGGAGTATAGATCTACTCATCACCAAGGAACTGGTTTGCCTCAAAAACCCATGAATGGATACAAGATCATGGATCTGCCATTTAGAATTTCTAGAAAACACTCTCTGGAATAGAAAGACTTTTCTGCAAAAAAACTGATATGCCACCATCGCTCTATACAATGTTTTTCTAATTAAAACCTAAATGAAAATGACCACTATTGGCCAATAAACAACTATTAGGGTGCGGTTTGGCACATACGAGTCATGGAAACTCCAATTTTAAAGAAACTAAATTGGCACAGTGGTCGGAAACAATCTCAGGACTCCACATATTCAAGAACTTATACATCCACAGTGTGGAGCTGTAAATTATTCTGGCCCATGTTAATGTCTCAGACTCTTGTGCTGTTTGACATGATTCACAGAAACACTGGTATGCAATTTTTACAGTTTTTTAGTTATTGTAATTTTTTCTAATAGAACGTTTGAACTCTTATTGTTGTTAGGATGGACAAATTCTTTGCCTTGAGTAAGGAGGATGCACCCGACAACATCCCAATGATGTTCATCACCTTCCCTTCTGCCAAAGATCCTACATACAAGATAAGACATCCTGGTAAAAGAGTGTGTGGTCATTTGTGTCATTATTACACTGCAGACCTGTCCGATGAGACTGCAGTCCTTTGTGTCATTACTACATCGCAGACCTGTGTCTGATGAGAGTGCAGTCCTTTGTGTCATTACTACCCCACAGACCTGTGTCTGATGAGAGTGCAGTCCTTTGTGTCATTACTACCCCACAGACCTGTGTCTGATGAGAGTGCAGTCCTTTGTGTCATTACTACCCCACAGACCTGTGTCTGATGAGAGTGCATTACTTTCTGTCATTACTACCTCACAGACCTGTTAAATGAGAGAGCAGTCCTTTGTGTCATTACTACCCTACAGACCTGTGTCTGATGAGAGTGCAGTCCTTTGTGTCATTACTAGCCCACAGACCTGTTGGATGAGAGTGCAGTCTTTTGTGACATTACCACATCGCTGACCTTTGTCTGATGAGAGTGCAGTCCTTTGTGACATTACCACATGGCCGACCTGTGTCTGATGAGAGTGCAGACCTTTGTGTCATTGCTACACCGCAGACTTGTGTCTGATGAGAGTGCAGTCCTTTGTGACATTACTACCCCACAGACCTATGTCTGATGAGAGTGCAGTCCTTTTTGACATTACCACATGGCTGACCTGTGTCTGATGAGAGTGCAGACCTTTGTGTCATTGCTACACCGCAGACTTGTGTCTGATGAGAGTGCAGTCCTTTGTGACATTACTACCCCACAGACCTATGTCTGATGAGAGTGCAGTCCTTTGTGTCATTACTACCCCACATACCTGTCTGATGAGAGTGCAGTCCTTTGTGCCATTACTACACTGCAGACCTGTGTTTGATGAGAGTGCAATCCTTTGTGTCATTATTACACCGCAGACTTTTGTCTGATGAGAGTGCAGTCCTTTGTGTCATTACTACCCCACAGACCTGTCGGATGAGAGTGCAGTCTTTTGTGACATTACCACATCGCTGACCTGTGTCTGATGAGAGTGCAGACCTTTGTGTCATTGCTACACCGCAGACTTGTGTCTGATGAGAGTGCAGTCTTTTGTGTCATTATTACACTGCAGACCTGTGTCTCATGAGAGTGCAGTCCTTTGTGACATTACTACATCGCAGACCAGTGTCTGATGAGATGGCAGTCCTTTGTGTCATTACTACCCCACAGACCTGTGCCTGATGAGAATGCAGTCCTTTGTGTTATTACTACCCCACAGATTTGTCTGATGAGAGTGCAGTCCTTTGTGTCATTACTACACTGCAGACCTGTGTCTGATGAGAGAGCAGTCCTTTGTGTCATTACTACCCCACAGACCTGTGTCTGATGAGAGTGCAGTCCTTTGTGTCATTACTACATAGCAGATCTGTGTCTGATGCATACTGTGTTCATTTCCAGGGAAATCCTGCATGACAATATTGGCCATGGTGAAGTATGAGTGGTTCGAGGAATGGACGGATACCTCGGCTAGAAAAAGGGGGGACGAATACATGAACTACAAGATGAGATTTGCAAACCGTCTCTTTGACTGGGCGTGCACTCTGTTCCCAAAACTGAGGGATAAGGTGTGAACCATGGGGACGGACATGTGCAATAGGCTAATGTATTGTGCACGTTTCCTATCTCTCTCTCTTTCTCTTTCACTCTCTCTCTGCAAATCTCACTCTCTCTCTCTCTTTGGTCTTTCTGAATTTGGAGTTTTGCGAACGCTCTGGAATAATCCATGTCAATGAAATGAATCAACTAGCAATGACTCAATCAAAGGTCAACGAATAACTCTGAACGCTCTGCTCTCCAGTTGGTGTTCCAGGAGGTTGCCTCCCCTCTGACCAACATACACTACCTGGGGGCCCAGCGTGGGGCCATGTACTCTGCTGAGCACAATGTGGATCGCTTCAGCGCCGAGACTATGGCAAGGAACCGCTGCTCCACCCCGGTGAAACATCTCTTCATCACAGGTTACTGGTGCTTCTGCTCTAATGCTTTTCAATAATTCGACTGTAAATAGTGAGGTGAAATGGGCCGTTTCTAACAAGACATTACAGTTGCAGTTGCTTGATGCCCTGAGCCCGTGTTGGCCTTATGCGTAAGTGTTGATGTTACAGGTCAGGATGTGTTCAGCTGTGGCATAGCAGGGGCGTTGCACGGGGGTCTACTGTGTGCCGCCACGGTCCTGGACCAAATTATACACATCGACCTTCTGCTCCTCAAGAAGAAGCTGAAGGCTAAAAAAGCCAGAGAGACATCCAGGCTGGCGAAGAAGTTTGACTGAGGAGAGAGACTGTTCTCTGCTGCTCTCTGCTTTCCTCACAAGACTTAATCTGACACCAAGCCAAGGACACATATTTACTGCAAACAAACTTTTTTTATTGTTTTGTAAATAATGAATATCCAAATAGAATGTTAACATTGAAACAAGTAAAAATGTACATTATCTGTAACTGTATTATTGTAAACATGGGTTTAGTATTATGCTGATGTTCTACTGAATTATACTACACTAAACACATTGCAAGTTTGAATTTACTGTACTATTTAGCCTAGTGTAGGAGAAACAAAAAGCACAATACACTTAGAATCGACTATGAGCTCACAAGTAACGGCGGCTCCTCATTTGCTGAATATTATTCATTGAAATGTACTTCAACAGACATCCACTAGTAGCTGGGGTTCCAAGACTTTCCCCATTTCCCCATCAGAAAGAAGGTAGGGAAGGTGATTGCTAGGTTACACTAGTAGACACAGCTGGCGTTTGAACTTGGAAGAGGAAATCTTCAGTAAATAGGAGTTATCTGCGCCTGCTAATGTTAGCAGATACTGCTAGTCTTGGAAGAGAATATCTGATATAAATATGAGCTAGCCAGTTAGCATACAGTAGCTAGCTGTGATTACACATTAGCAACAACCACATGTGACACGTAATTGCTAGCTAGTTCCATAATCCCCAGGTTTTTTAAAGGATAACTGAGGCGAATTGACAAGAAAAATGAAACTTATGGTCAAACTGATTAAGCCATGACTGCAAAACTTGCAAAGTCCACATACAGTATTGTTCAATGATTCCTCACCATTGTCACTTGTTAACCTGGTCTCATCTGTCCTCAACATTTTGTGTGACAAACATACCTGTAATGACAGTGACCGACATGAATATTGAATTATATTAACAACAAAGTCTGTTTAGTACCTAGTATAGAGACCGCTCCAGACCCTCACAACTGCCAACACTCCCAAGTGGTCGGGAAGACAATGCTCACCACTCAACAAATCAATTAGCTACAGTTTTTCTATTGAATATCATTAGATAATGTTTAACATTGTACTGTCAATATTTTATTAACGTTTCATTATTGAATAATGTACAGTAACAGTGAAACTAAATGGAAACTAAACTAAATTCAACTAAATGGACCATTCATTGGTACTATATGTCTTTATGCGTGAACACTCAATAACCATTACACTGCACATGGATAGATTATAGTTCCAATATTTGCAGGGGACCAAGCTATAGTAACAAATCCACATCATTGCAAAGAAAGGGAATAATGTATGGAAGGCAGTGAAATTGTAAAAAAAAAATCCTTGCTTACAAACATTAATTCATTAAAAGGTTTTTTGGAAACATGGATTAAAGTACTTTACCTATTCCCCAATACTTTATTCGCTAGGCAATGTCCTGGAACAAGACTCCAACACTGAAACAAATACACCTGGCAATGCATTGTAGTTTGGGGAACCATCAGGTTGTTAACGGAAATAAAAAATAATTTGGTTCTATTACAAGGAAATTTGTTTTATTTACAGTGTAAACATAACCCTCTTGGGTCCTTAGGTCTACCACTACCATATGTTATGTTAGGACCTGTGTAATAATCCCTGGGTTGTTTGGATTAGACCTGGGTTTTATCCTAAATGGCTACCTATTCCCTACTTTTGACCAGGGCTCTTGGGCTCTGCCGAAAAGTAACGCACTAGGGAGTAGGGTGCAATTTGGGAAGCTTTCTTTTTACTCAACGGTGCGGGAAACCAAAGACTTCCTGGACTGAGTGAACATTTCCTCTCCTGACATAGAGCATATTGGTGGGCATGGGACTGTAGGGTGGTAATATGGGAGCCAGTGGGGAGAAGAATGACTCCTCTGTGAGGGTCATGTGGGGAGCTGCTATTGCTTCTGTCACTCCTCGGTTTATCTCCACACACCCTTCACGTGTCTCTTTACTGTAACTAGGTCTGCTGTTCAAGTCAAACCTGAATTGCATTTGCTGCGGACAAATTCAAATAAAGAAAGCACTCAGAAAGAAATGCAGTTTGATTTGACACCCGGCATCATTTTATCAGTGTAAAGCTATGCCATCCGATTTCAAATTATTTTGTAGTATCAAAATGACCAAACATTTCTGGAGTCTTATGATTGGAGTGTCAGGACAATGGAGTTGGGACTGGGAATTTTGTAAATCTATTTAACCATTTAAAAGCATATAATTACCTCTAGTCTAATGTTTACTTCACTATAAATACCCCTCAGACATAATATGTAATTCCTATTTTCCTACAAAGCGCTTGTCTGAGTCAGGGAATTAAAACAGGCGAGGCTGTGGAGGATGAAAGCTACTTTAGGGAACTTGGCATGTGTGTGTATACGCAGTGAGTGTGGTACCATTCTTCACTCTTTACTCAAAGCGCTTTAAAACTGTAAAATGAATCAGCTCTGTAGGAAAATAACGAAGAAGGGCTTTTTACAGGCCTTCTTCATGGCTTCAGATCCAGGTACGGTGGCAACAGTTAAAAGCTGATTGAAATGTACTGAACAAATGCAACATATTTATAATTGCAGTGAACACAAGAAACGCGTGTATACTATAAAAGTGCTGTTTTATTTTACTGGGGACCTCTTGTTAACCCTGCTCCCCTTTTACTGCAAGACAGTTTATAATAAACGCTACTTGCCAAAGCATGTTTTTGTGTCAGGAGAGAGGGGGTGGCTTCACCTCAATGGCAACTAATACCCTTGCATGCACATTCGCACATACTCAGAGTTTAACATGTAAGAGTGTCAGATAACATAAAGAGACTGAATACGTAAACTCAAATCGCTAAATGAAATGAGGGTGATTCATTTGGTTGTATTTACCTTTATTTTAACAGGCAAGGTATTGAGGAAACAGTTGCCATTTGTTTTTATGTATGATAGAAGTTCAATACAAAAATGTATACAAAAACATAACCACCACATTAAAAGGGATGGAACTCTGGCAGTACTGTTTTTCCCATTTGGTGAAACGTTATTAACCAAAATATACAGTGATAATCTTAAAAAAAGAAACATATGCCTTGAGTAAACAGCTAAATTAGCGGTATGACTTCACTGTCCCAATACCGCTGGAGAGCACTGTATCCTTGGAATATGAAGTACAAACCCAATTCAGCGATGACACTTTCATTCACAATAGCATGAGTTCAATCACAAAGTTAGCCCTGAAATTACAAGAAGGCAATGGCATATACATGTGACTAAATCGACTACGGTTCTAAACAATTCCTCAATGATTGTGGTTGTAGCTGTGTACCCTGCTCTAGACCCCAACTGATAATGCAAATTCAAAATACACATTTTACAAAAAGAGCATAGCTGTATCTTCAGCAGTGATTCCATCTTTACTTTAATCTTTACTACTGAATATCATTGTATGTAATTGTGAAGGTTACTAGAGCCTCTAAAAAGCAATACCTTTTATACCTTAAATAATGTTGAATGGACCCCGGAAGGATTTAAATTGATTAGGTTGCCTAGCATTTTTAGCATTAAACCAGCTACTATAGGCTTGCAGGTTCCAAATACTTAAACCAACAAGGTAATCTGTTTTAGGGATTCTTAGACCTAATTACTCAGTCACAAACAAAAACGTCTAATCTCTGGCCATGAAACCACTTTTCATGCAAACATATAAAATGTACCTAACAGGCTAACACAGCTTCACAACGCCTGTGTGTGGAACAAGAAAACACACTCTCTTTATTTGATGTTAGCAAGTATTCAGAATTCGATTGATTTCACCATCCTCTGCGGATTAACCGGTGATCTCCCATTGGCTAAGAGCAGTGGCAGCAGCAGGGAACATACTTGTTGCCTGGGTCTCTTTTGTTTCTCCACCACTTTCTCCTTTTTTTCCCTCCAGATGTTGGAAAACCTCCCCCGCTCTCGGCTCGCAGACTCAAACCACCCCCTCGTCGCTCTGCCGTTATGAGAACTGATTTCCGAGTGCAGTAGAACTGCGGTACAATACTGCTTTGCGAAACAACAGTTGTTTTACTCAGATTTTTCAGTTAACCTGCAGTTTTCCAAAGTGCTATCGTTGTTTACTCTGGTGTGAGTGCGTTCGTGCGGACCTACATATGTTTCCCCAGAGTTGTGTGTCAGCCAGCCTCCACAGCTGGTTTCAATCTGTGGGGTCTGTTAGAAGTCAGAGCAGAGAGGAGGGTTGAGTTTGAGAAGCACAGAGAGGACACTCCAGTGATTTTACTGACCCGGGTGGAGGGGCGGGGTGGGGCTAAGACATTTGTAAATACGATGATGCTAGGGAACAGGGAGTGCCACACCCTAACTTGTGAAGCCTCCTCACCAAGCTTCCCCGGGGCAATCTCAATCTCTGTGCAGAATTCATTTATTGGACCAGCGTGAGCGAGTGTATCATTCCTCAATGTAAATGTCTTTTGTGGGATCAAATGGACTATTTGCGAAACCTGATATATTGTTCAGCCGTACCATGCAGATCTGAAACAAATAAAAAGCAGGCACGTTTCTCTCTGTCTGTGTTTCGTCTCTTGCAGGAAACCGAACCAGACGGTTCTTTTACAACTCTGCCTAACTTGTACTTTGGCAAAATTGCACTAGCTAGCGTAGACGGAAATTGTTTTCCAGTGGACATGTTGAGGCCGAGACAATCCGATAAGTCAATCACTTGAAGGTCTAGTAAACGTAAAACACTTCTACGCCCCCTTTCCACGACCGTTCAGATGAGCCGCGCATTAGCAGAACCGATTGAGATGGAGGGTTGCTGACGCTGAGGTTGCCAAAGTTATGACCCCCGGGGCACCCATTCCTCCCAAACCCCCTCCGGGAGGATGCGCCGAGGCTGACTCCCCTCGGAAGGGGTTTCTCATTTGCTTTTCATTTCTCCCTCACCCTTCTCCACACGTTAATAAAACGCCCACCACGGCCCCGGACACACCCTCCGTGTTTGTTCCCTGTGTTGCAGCGCGCCGCCTCAATCTCGGTGTATTCCCACCCGTACATTCTCCTCACATCTCCAGCAGCAGTACTTGCCGAGACCGGCCAGCATGTTCCCTGTCGGCGCCCCGGCTCAGCAGGTTTGGCCGTGGCGTCCTGTCACATTGGAACACACTTTATTGGCTCCGCTGAGCTTCGCACTTGACTAAGCTCGGAGGAATGTGTCTTGGCAGATCCGGTCCCCTTCTCCCTTTCAGCTGTTCATAAGACTTCCTGCCTGACTCACTGCTGCTGCGCACATTTCTATATCGGTGATGTTTCATGGTCTTTTGTCGGGAAGAGAAAGAAGAGACTGGGTCTGGGGAGAGACAAGATGGGAGACTACGCGTTGGAGCTCGCTGCGATTTGTGTAAATGTAGGCCGCTTCTTCGAGCTGTTCAGACGTAGGCCACCTCTTGGCTCTGCTGTCATTAAACAGGAGAGCCAAGGTGACCTAATCTGAACGGGTGTTCTTTTGAATGTATGTATTCAAGAATGTCTTTGGGTCTCAAGTGTCTTCTTGTCTGCACCTGGCCACCCAAACCAAGCCCGGAATCGTGAAGCTGGAGGTGGGTGGAGCCTAACCAGCTGTAGGGGGCTATCAGTGTGAACAAAAACTAACCAGCTGTAGGGGGCTATCAGTGTGAACAAAAACTAACCAGCTGTAGGGGGCTATCAGTGTGAACAAAACTAACCAGCTGTAGGGGGCTATCAGTGTGAACAAAAACCTGAAAACAGGACAAAAACCAAAACGACCAGCCTCTGTCGGGCCCGCAATGAAAACTGTTAACAATATGAAAAAAGTGGAAGGAGAGCAAAGTGCGTTGTCCTCAGTGAACTGTTCTGAAAGTCTACTGATTAAAATAATAAACATCTTACTTTGAGGTGCATGTAAGGATGTTGATTGTGCTACCTAGAATGTATTTTTCTACTATATACAGCGGGTGAAATAAGTAGTGTACACGTCACCATTTTTCTCAGTAAATATGTTTCCAAAGGTGCTATTGATTGTTTTCACCAGATGTTAGTAACAACCCAAGTAATCCATACATACAAAGAAACCAAAACAAATAAGCTCGGAAATTAAGTTATGTGTATTAATGGGAAGTGACATATATTTACTGAGAAAAATGGTGACGTGTTCAGTACTTACTTCACCCGCTGTATATGCTTGGAGACACAACAATCCTTCTTGCAACGTTATGTATGGATGTGCCATTCTGGAGGAGCTGGACTACATTTGCCACCTGAATGGGCTGCAGGTACTGCCTCATGCTACCAGTAGTGACAAGGACACTAACAAAACACAAAACTAGAAGAATCAGTGCCCCAACATATCAAGTCGCTTGGTTCTTGAGAATATAAAAGCACATAAACACAGAGTGACACTGAGAATAGCTGCTGGGTGAACATGTTTCATTTTGCCACGTGAAAACAATACTAATCACTTGCTGCAAAACCACAAAACCACATTCGGTTTCATGGCCTGATCACCACTCACATAGATCATAGTAGCAGTTGGATAAGAATCTCTGGGTTCATTCCAAAGCTGAAAACATTCAGCCTGATGAGTGGAACATTTATTTCAAAGGGCAGATCCGTAAGACTGTGCGCAGATAACAAGGCAGAAATAAATAATTTAGCCAATGTCATCTTATAAGACGAGGTATATTGATGCTTTGTTCCGGTATTTAATGTAAACTGTAAAAAGGAATTAAAAAAGCATTTGTGAAATGTGCAGGAATGTGCAGAAGCACTGTAAAGAAAGGCAGAGACAACAACAGTAACATTGTAAAAGATCGGTTTTGTGTTTTAGAGGGAGCTGTTTTCACTCCTCTTTAGAATATGCATGTGCTCCCTCCCTCCAATCATTGCCATAATCCAGTGTTTAGTATTTCTCCCTAATTTCTCCATTGAAGCCCAACCTCACACTCTATCCCCCAGCCTGTAACCCCTCATCCACCTGTGCTACACCCCGATTGGTCTATCCTCTTCCTGTTCGCTATACATCAGATAAACGTGTGTTCGTGTGGCAGTTCCCACATCTAGATCCAGACAGGGCGAGTCCACCGGAGCGCAATACAGCTATAGATGTGGCCACCAGAGGAGGCTCTAACTACCCTCTGAGAGTAATAAGAGAGCCCAGACACCAGTACCTTACATGGACATCGTGGATCTCCTACAGTTGTTAGATTCTCCAGAAGTGTAGACAAAGATTTTCACAAAGGCTGCCTTTGGGCATGAATATAACAATAACTACTTAAAACCGGGGTAACATCTCAACATGCCAACATTTGAAGTCCCTCAGTTCTTAAAAAACATAAAAGTTCACCAATAACATATTTGGCTACAGAAGTATAGCTCCGTACATAGCCATAATGCCTCTTTAAGAAAATGACAGAATCTTTTGAAAATGGCGTCCACAGGCACAAGGACGGACTGAGCATCAGGGACAACATTACCCGACTCTGAATACAATGTAGTGGGAGTAAATGATCAACGTCATCAAGGAACCACCAAAGACACACCCCGGTGTCTTTGGTGGAGCAAGAACATCTCAAATGGCTTCTCTCTACAGTATTTTTGCCATACATCCTGCTGTCAAGTCTCTGACCCATGGCTCGGTAGTCCTACTTCTTAGTTGTGACATGGCAGACCGACAAGTCAGGCTCACACTTAACCTATTAAACGCATATCCACCTATAGAATGGAAGTGGTGTCAACAGCATCACACAGATGAAATCAAACCATCCCTAGCAAGCTTATTGGCTATGAGACAGTTAATGACATGCTCATAACAAGGTGCCAAGAAGCCACAAAAGGTGAAACCCCCTGAACAAACACACGTAGCAAGGTCTGGCTTGTCGTCCGTGGCCTTTCTGTGCTGGTATCCAGCAGTGCAACACTGATTCTCCCGTCTAGAGCTGCAGAAACACTAATGTGGCTCAGATTGCTGTCCTGGTGGGAGGCTATTTTCTCTGGCTGGTCCTCAATGGGGTCTGACCAAAAGACGTGTATCCCTCATGGCACCCTATTCCCTAAATAAAACAACTGTGGACCAGAAACTCAAGGGCCGTAGCCTTTAGTGCACTTAATAGAGAATGGAGTGCCATTTGTGATGCATCCAAAGCGGAGGAACAGCTCACACACTCGGTCCAGACATGTTTCTGATGCAGCGCTGGACATTTTTTGAACGCCGGACAGTGCCTGCAGGCTGTAGAGCAACCATACTCCAATAAAAAAAAATACTTTTTTAATAGATGAAATATATTCTGCTAAGTGATTCCCAAATATTGTTTCTCGTTTCGTACCTAAAAAGCATGTGGCCACAGCATGAAATGTTGAAGAAAACCTTTCTCAAACGTGCACCTCATACAAACCGTTTCTGAATGGCTTGGCATTTTCTCAGAGGGGTATGTCGTTCAGTTAAGCGGAATAGTAGTTGACACCGCATGCACAACATTTTTTGTGAAGGCAGCCCCCCCCCCCCGGAACAAAGGGCAAGGCTGGTCGGTGAAAAACAAAACCCTACAGAATCACAGCTTCAGTCACTTACTTAATGTACCCGCCATGTAATCTATCTCTGACGCAAGAGAATGAATCCAACAGAGAACCGGAACAGAGAGCAGAGGACCTGAAGTGCGTTTGGCAACCTAGCCTACAACTTGAAATGTAGAACTGTTGAGCACTTTTTCTCACTGTCTCCTTCAAAATCAAGTGTTAGACTAAATATTGACAGAAGCAGATGCAGTGTTTGTAAAATAATATATTTCTGAATGTATGGAGTGAGCATGGAAAGAGTGTTTAGTAAAGGAATTAAGATGAGTGCGCAGTGAGTGTTGAGTCAGAATGTTTGACTTTGCTAGAACATAGCCTACATACATACATAGCCCGTGCTATAGGGAGCAAGACAACAGTATCCTATCAGACAAGACAACATTATCCTATCAGACAAGACAACATTATCCTATCAGACAAGACAACAGTATCCTATCAGACAAGACAACATTATCCTATCAGACAAGACAACATCATCCTATCAGACAATACAACAGTATTTTACCGGCTCAGAATGATGTGACACCTTGCATTCTTCATCACAATGATGATACACTTGTACTAACACAAGCAAAACAGTTATGGACTCAATGTTGTAGGCTAGTACAACTTTTATGAAACATCCTTTATCAGGTTTGAATGCAACACTATTGATCTTGCATGGTCATATAGCCTATTATTTTCAGAAAAAGCTAACAGCAGACAAGCTGGTAAAAGAAAAAGCTGTGGCAACTTAGCAGGTGAGAATGAATTGAAGCTGATATCTTGTTTAAAGTTTTTGAACTAAACAAATTAGCCAAGGAATTGCCCTCTCCCATTGAAAGTCAAATTTATTTTGGTTGAATTAAATGTAATTTGGAAAATGGTGCGTTCTGTCAACACCCTGTAGGCCTAGCATTGGATGGGCTGCCTAGAGATCACTAAAGAAACCTGATTGGATAACTAAAGAATATGGGGCTGTGCCATCACAATACGCCATGCAATAGGATGAAGTCAGGCATAGCAACGATTTGCACAGTTTTAGTGACCATACTACTGGGAGATATCCCCATTACTCAGAGGGATAAGCCAGGAATAGCCTCTGATTTGTAGCTGGGAGTAGGCTAACCCCCCAGTTAAGCATAACATGTTTGGCCCCAGGTAGCTTTCCACAGGTTGAATTGAAATCAGACTACATAGAGACACATTTTTGAACAGACTTGTTGAAGAGAGATGATCTACTACATCTGCATGCTGTGTGAGGTAAGATTGTAATCTACTAAGATCCTGTGGGAGCGAGCCTTGATGTTCGCAGAGAACTACAGGGATGGAGAGATCTTTCAGTGGACTGGCCTTCTCCCACAACAAGCACAGCTCAGCCCCTCTACCCAGGGGAGGTCACTAGGTTGAGGGGCTGACCTGAACTGCCACAGGATGTGCCCCTGAGATTGCATTGTCAATTCCAAGGAGAAAAATGCAGCAAAGAATACTTCAAAAAGAAGAATGAATGGTCCTGATTAAACAGCAACTGTAGGAGAATTACAATGCTGGAAAGAATTTTCTTGCCTCAGCAGTAAGAAGGTCACGTCCACAGGTTCAAATCGGCCATGGAAACCAAACCTCCCTGAGACAGCTGTCTCTGGGATTGCCACAAAGGGCCGCTATCCTGAGGTGTTGACATGGACGCCCAAGCCTGCAAATACAGTGGCAAGATGTGTTCAAGTATGTGGATGTCACCCAGTGGTCGCATCCATAAACGTCCTATGAGGAACAAGGTATATCATAAATGCCTTCAACCCCAAAAGATGGAGGCACATGTGGAAACGCACTATGTCCAGCTTACCTCAGTTTGAGAGCTTCAGGAGAGTGTCGGCAGGCAGACAGGCTCTGTTCCAGGTCTGATCACACACCGCCAAAGCCAAACTCATTCTACCTCTTAGCTAACCAGCACCACCCTTTCTAGTTAGCTACCCTTGACAAGAAAAAGAACAACGACAACAAACAAAAACCAACTGACCTACAATATTAAAAACAATAGAACAGAACTTAGTTTAATAGTACTGTAGTGTACCTACTAACGGTGTTATTGTTTTTAAAATATATCTTGTTTTCAGGTTAAAAATCAACGCATCCTTGGAATAAGGTAAGGTGGAATAAGGTTTTCTTAACAAGCTAAAGTTGTATTAGATATGAGTTAAATACCAGGCAATTTGTCTTTTTCCATTGGCAGATTATTCCACTTATTTCAAGCAAATATCTTCTCAAACTAGGGCCCATTGGCATTTAAGACCAAGTTGAGCTTGGCTAGCAGATGTTTTGGTGGACCTGCAGCTTGGTGAGTGTTTAGGGAACACAGCGCTACCCACTTAGCATGATGTACTTCCTCCAGCTGGTCTGCCAAGTATAGGCTTTTTCATACTGAACCCCCTGGTTCATCATTGTAGTTCAGTGTCTCACTGGTAGCCTGTCTCCTCCATGGTTTCTGGCTCTATGGAATAGGCCTCCTCACTAGCTCATGAGAGTCCTGGATCACTGGGTAACACTATAACAATACTGTCCATTTGGTTGGGAGTTTCCAATCAGCACAATAAAGACCTCTGATTATATTCAGACATTTTTTATTTTTGGATGTATTATTTCATTTTCATTTTATTCTTTTTTGGTACATTCTACAATCTTCTGATTAGTAACTTTAAGTTTCATTTTTGGAAAAACTGGATGAACAACTACGTTGGGTATTTGGTATGTAGGGTATTTTCTCATTTTATAATCAATCCCAGCCCCCCCCCCCACCCAGACACTAGCCAGATGTATCTGTTTCTAGTGGGTGGGTTGAGTCAGACAAGGAGAAAGAAGGTGGGGGGGGTATAGGCAGACATATAGGTGGTTGTTGAGTCTGTTCGTTTTGTCTAGATCTGGCCCAGATGCTTACTAACCGGCGACCGAACTTTGAAGGCTGAGTGGTGGGTCACTAGTGAGCTGCTATGGTCTGTGCTGTTCTCTCTGAACACTGACAGGGTTCTGCCTCATGATTCATCCTTTCCAAATCCCGGTGTTTGGTTTTTCAATGGGACCAGTCTGCTTCCCAAATTTCACCATAGTACCCGAATTTTGCACTTTACAGTGGATTGATAATAAGTATTCACCTAACCTGGAAATATTTGATCCCATGCTGATTTAAAGGTTTGCCCACTGACAAAGAAATGATCAGGATATAATTTAATGGTAGGTTTATTTGAATAGCAAGAGACAGAATAACAAAAGAAAATCCAGGAAAACGCTTTTGAAATAAGTTATACATTGATTTTCTTTTTACTCAGTGAAATAAGTATTTGATCCTCAGCAATCAATCAGCAAGATTTCTGTCTCCCAGGTTTCTTTTGTACAGATCAACTCAACTTTGGAGGAGGAGGAATGCGGCCTATGACCCCAAAAACATTATCCCCACCATCAAACATGGAGGTGGAAACATTATTCTTTGGGTGTGCTTTTCTGCTAAGGGGACAGGACAACTTCACTGCATTAAAGGGACAATAGATGGCCATGTACCGTCAAATCTTGGATGAGAACCTCCTTCCCTCAGCCAGGGCATTGAAAATGGGTTGTGGATGGGTATTCCAGCATAACAGTGACCCAAAACACACGGCCAAGGCAACAAAGGAGTGTCTCAAGAAGAAGCAAATTATGGTCCTGGAGTGGCCTAGCCATTCTCCAGACCTTAATCCCATAGTAAATCTGTGGAGTGAGCTGAAGGTTCGAGTTGCCAAACCTTAATGATTTGTAGAGTATCTGCATAGAGGAGTGGGACAAAATCCCTCCTGAGATGTGTGCAAACCTGGTGGCCAACTACAAGAAACATCTGATCTTTATGATTGCCAACAAGGCTTTTGCCACCAAGTACTAAGTCATGTTTTGCAAAGGGGTGAAATACTTATTTCACTGAGTAAATGGCAAATCAATTTCTAACTTAATTGAAATGCGTTTTTCTGGATTCCTTTGTTGTTATTCTCACTGTTCAAATAAACCTACCATTAAACTTATATACCAATCATTTCTTTGTCAGTGGGCAAATATACAAAATCAGCAAGTGATAAAAAAAGAAATCCTCCACTGTATTTTACTGTTTGTTGAATTACAAAACTAACTGTTATTGTTAACTTTTTTGTTATCATTTCCAACAAATTCTGTACATCAATGAAAATTATGTGTTATTTATAAGAAATGTAAACAAAACACATCTTCACAAGTCTCTAAATGTCTAGTCAAAGCAGACTGAAGCAAGCCATCTAGTAAAAAAATCTAGATAAAATATAACCAGTGATGTCTAGCTTTTATTCAGAAATGTGTGTTTTTTTTACAATAGACGGGAATAGTTGTGTCCTGAGAGAAATACTAGTGAGTAATACAGACTAGAGCCAAGCATGTCAGTCTGTCTGAGGAGTTAAGAGGGGAGGGACAGAAACATGGGTGTCAGTCTGTCTGAG
>JACXGK010004683.1:0-17832 GCA_016801125.1 Novumbra hubbsi
GAGAGGACAGGAAGTAGGAGAGGCGAGGGGAGGAGAGGACAGGAAGTAGGAAAGGCAAATGGAAGTGAGGACAGAAAGTAGGAGAGGCAGGGAAACTGACCCGCAACAGTGTTCAGGAACATAAGGTACTCAAAGTTGGAGATCTCCCTCCTCTGCCAGCGCTGGGTCATGTTGGAAGACTTAAAGAGCTGTCGGGGCGTCGCCATGGAGATACGCCTGCAAAGAAAGAACAAGCTTGGGCTGTGTCTAAAATGGCACCCTTTGCTTTGTAACCACTCAACTAAGGGAAATTCAAACCAATTGTACTCAACCTTTGGTCAAATTAAACCTAAGCCTGCACCCAGACACATAGTCAAGCTACAATCCAACACTCTCAAACTATGCAATCATTCACTGAGCGCTCCGATCAGCAAACACTGGCACAGTCTGACAGAATTATCAACATTTTGAAGACTGGCGCCTTGTTCAGTCATGGCCACAGTGTTTAGTGTCCTGCAGGCCTTGGTGTGAATAATACTCAACATATGGTAAGAATCAAGACCTGGATCAAGGCAAAACAACTCACACAGTCATAATGTTAAATAATATGACAGAATGTAACATAATTTAACAATATCTAAAACTATGATCACCAGAAAAATTTCAGCTTTTTTTTATAACTCGAAAGCCAAATCGCTTTATAAGTTTACTCTTCCCTCCCCATCTGAGCTCCTACCTAAGTCCTTGGTACATATGTATAAATGTATAGTCGGAACAGGACAGTCACCATTAGCATAAATCACTGAGGCAAAGCACCAGTGGAAATGCGGCAAAGGTGTGCTATGGTACTCAGTCTGGGTGGGGGAGGTAGCGGAAATAGATCTTCCCTCTGTTGATGTCTGTATTGTGTACAGTACCAGTACAGTATGACCAGTACAGTATGACCCATACAGTATGACCAGTACAGTATGACTCGTAATGTATGACCAGTACAGTATGACCAGTACAGTATGACCCGTACAGTATGACCAGTACAGTATGACCAGTACAGTATGACCAGTACAGTATGACCAGTACAGTATGACCAGTACAGTATGACCAGTACAGTATGACCAGTACAGTATGACCAGTACAGTATGACCAGTACAGTATGACCAGTACAGTATGACCAGTACAGTATGACTAATATAGTATGATCAGCCAGGGAGGCTGTTCTCTTCATTGGTTTAATAGGACAGATGAGGAATTGCAATACAATCCTCTTAAAATAGCTTCATGTACTAACAGAGTGTGTGTGTGTTTACATGTTACCTGGCTTGTGGCAATCCATAGCTGGTTCCCACTCCAACCCTGGGGAGGCTGTACACCACCCTCTTAACGGTGGCCTGGTCAGGGAAATTGAACATCACCGACGCTTGAAGAGAAAACAAAGCTTAATAAATAATCTGAAACCACCCTGTTATCATGTAACAAAGTATAACAGTGTATTACAACCATGTGTTTCTTTAAGTATTATTATATATTCCTGATCATGCCAACAAGAGTATAAGAGCGTGTGTGTGTGTCCTGGGCATCTACTGTCAATAGGGTGTGTGTTGAGACAGGGGCCAGGTCCTCAGCTTGTCATGCTTACTCCTGTTGGCCATGAACACCTCCAGTCCAGTGTTCTGGAGCAGGTATCTCCTGGAGAAGACCGCTCTGATCTCGCTGAACATCCATTTACCGTGAAGACCCTCGGAGTAGGACAGTACCTGCAGAGGAGAGGAGGAGCGGTAGGAAGGAGGAGGTAGAGGAAGGAGGGATGAGAAGAAGAAACCAAGGGTTACTAAAACAGACCTGGTGATACTATACTGTATGTAGGTTGCAGCCAGGCTGAATGTTTCCATTTGTCTCCGCACATTATATTCCTACAGGTTCCCCGCGGGTTTATGTGTTCTAAAACCTCAACACACCTGGTCTCTGTGTCTTTAACACCTAGATCAGGGGGTCTGCAACACACAACTGGGGTGTAGAAACATAGGAAAAATAGGCCTCAGGGTTACCCATCAATAAGAACACCAGGTGAGGAGGGGGTGAGAGGGGATGAGAGGGGATGGGGGAGCCGCGTTAAGGGGGTGCCGGGAAGAGGGGGATCATTAGTGTGCAGCACCTCTGGGACAGCAGATCTACCGAGGGAGATCAGGAGATGCCTCCATGACAGGTGAGAATGATCCCCCCTAACACACCCCCCCTCACCCCTTGCTTCCCAACCCTGGCCCTCCCTCCCTCCCCCTTATTCGCCCAACACTGTCTGAGTCCAGGGGACAGCCCGGTCTCCCCAGGTTACAATCACACACATTCCCATCGTGTACGAGGAGCTAGACTCCAACGCAGACCGACCAGTGTGTGGTGGGAGTGAACAGCTAAGACACAGACAGGGGAACTGGCTCCAGCCTGACTGACAGTGGGGGAAAGGGGGCGGGTAGGGGGGAGTAAGATGTTGAGTTGGGGAGGTTAGGTTCAATGCTAATGCTCCTTTAAAACAGTGACAGTCAGGAAGAGAGGAGGAGCGGAGGAGAAAAGAGCAGGGGAGGCGTGGAGCAGAGAGCCAGCGGTGCCTTAATTTCTCCCCGGAATAGCTGTGGCTCGACCCCACCGCCACATCAAAGTCTCCTGAGCACAATTAGAAGTGAATTAGATGGAGAGGAGCGGAGAGGCTGGATGTGCGGTGGGCAGGCCGGGGAGAGGAGCGAGGGAGGTGTAGAGAGAGAAAGGAGTACAGGGAGTGGTGGCGTTATCTCTGCTCCTTCTCCCGGTGCCTGCCCAGGTTGTCCCCCCAGCAAACCCACACTCTAACAGTTGTCATGGACACGGACCGCCTGCCGGGAGGACGGGCTGCAGTAAGGAACCGCCAAGGAGGAGGAGACATGGAGAGGAACCGGTGTTAGAGAGAGTGGGAAAGGGAGAGGTGGAGGGGCGATGAAGGAGGGTTGGAGGTTTGTTCTATGAAAGGACAGAATGACATGGAAGGATGAGAAATATCCAGACAGGACTGAGATACAGTAGGAGAATCTTGACACATAGTGTATTGCCTCATCAGCAGATGGTTTTTACATCAACCCTCGTTTTCAACTTATTTTCCCACGTGTGTCTTTGTCTCGGTTTGCACCACTAATAGTGAACTACCCGAACAGCCTCTGCTGCAGTGACACAGAACAAAGAGCCGGCAAGGCCACAGGGCTAAAGACACACAGCACAGGCCAAAGGCAAAACACACAGGCTAAAAGACCTTGGCTCCAAACGGCCCACATCAAAACATTATGTCAGAACAACAAAGCCTTGGTTTAAACCAACAAGCAGCTAGGGCCCCACTAGACCAGAGGCTTGACAAAGCCCAGAGAGAGAAGCAGCTGTAAGAAATGCCATTTAATGAACCTGTCTGCTCAAGCTGTCCCCTGCTTGTCAGAGGTGTCAGAGCTGACGAGCGCTGGGGACATAGTCAGCCAGTCAGCCAGCCAGGCAGCCAGACACAACAGCCAGTAAGCCAGCCCCCAGTCACATATAGCCATGCCAGTGTGTGTTGTGTGTGTGACAGCCCACCCCGGCCTGCCAGCTGGAGACTTCGGCCCCAATCTAATCATCCAACAACCAGGCAGGACCTCCACAATGCTCTCCCAGTCACCCTCTGCCCTTCCCTCCCAGCCACACCCCCCCTTCCCTCCCAGTCACCCCCAGCCCTCCCTCCCAGCCACCCCTTCTAGCCAACCTCCCCCCTCGCAGTCTCCCTTTCCCTCCCTCCCTCCCTCCCAGCCAACCCCCCCCCCTCCCTCCCAACCACCCCCTGCCCTCCCTTCTAGCCAGTGACCCCGTACCGGTTATGGTCTGCTCACAGGCTGTCACATTACAGGGGGAGGTGGGGGTCTGGCGGCGGTCAGCCTTTTGTTTTCATGCAAGTCTTTTCCTTCACACACACACACACACACACACACACGTGCTCGCTCGAGCAGCAGCATACATGCACCCGCTCATTAAGACCCCATGTGTGCTGCTGCTTGGCGCGTTGTGAGGGAGATCCTTCCTTAATGACCACGATGCATTCGAATGGTTGTGCGTATGTTTTCCGTTTCTCCGTGACGTGACACAGGATGACCTGCTACAAAGAGCCCGTGGAACATCACATCAGTGAAACATTGTGACACGTGAGATGAGGAGCGACAGACGAGCAGTGTTGAAGCCCCGATAGTATAGAACACATTCCACATGTCACACACATAGAAACAAAGGAGAAACATTACGTTTAATAACTATCCCTGTACTTCGGATACGCTTCAGGGTCATTTGTGTAACAGTCCTCTAACTTGAGGACTATACTTGAAATATTAGCAATTAGTGCTAATAGTTAATACTTTTGTTATTTTTGAACTGCGTTCATCTGTACGAAGGTTGCGCTGTGGCCTGAAGACAATGTGTCAAGTTGTCCTGCTGAATTATCTTGAGAAGGAGAGGAAGACCCTCCTCAGAAAATCTCTTAGGTCCTTTTGTAGTTTTAGCAAGTATGTGTGTTTTCTATCCTTGTTCACTCTTCTCTTGGTTGGATTTACAGATAGTGTCCAACCCGTTGCTGCATCCCTTCTAATTAAATGTACCCTGCACACATAACCCATGAGAAATTCCACTTCCAGAGATGGGCACTGCTGATCTGTTATGAAAATGGCTGAGATCCTCCCTGCCTATACTATACTGCCCTTTTGTCTCTGGACTACTAATGATGCTACTAGTGATGTATGGTTCACCAATAATCTGCTCACGTGACTCGTGACTTCACTCAGCCACTCATCCCTGACCACTAACTCTTTAGGAGGGCCAGAGACACTCCCCTCCTCATGGAAGAAGTAGAAAGAACTGGCTAAACACATTCCTAGTGAGGTGGAATAATCTAGAACAGTAGATCTACATGACACTGCAGTAGTAACCTTTATACGGAAGTTAAATTTTTCAAACAAAACATCTCACTTAAACAAGAGGGTGAATTTGTTTTGCAAGCATCAAAGCAAGTGACTCGCTCTTTCACGTTCAACCTCAGTAGAATTCAATACTTTTCTGGAACTCAGGCAGGTCCTAACACAGGCTCTCCGTTTGTGCAGTCCTGGAAGTTACCCAGAATGCCCCAGCCCCACTGGTGTTCCCCCCGTCACCTCACAACCTTACACACTCCATTGATTTCCAGTCTAGATTTGGCAAAGCACTGTTCAGACACCTCCGGTCTCTTGGTTGCCCCACTGTCGAAAACAATTTTAGCAATCTAAAGTGATTAGCTGGAATGAATCAATAAAGCAGCTGATATACATTTCGTATTAGGGCACAGCTACAAGATCCAAACTTGCACGAGGAAAGCTCAGTTCTATGAATTTGATCGATCAAACATGTTGCTATGTCAGCTTACCTTTCAAATATAGTAAACATGAAAATACAATATAAAAAATACCCCACACCACTCGGGCACCACTGACACGAGGCGATATTAATGTTATTTGTTCATTCGTACTATCCTACCCTCTTCGATTGATGACAACTCTTCACTGTCCAGACTTATTGTATAGTATCAGCCAGCATGACTGATATAGTTATTGAATAGAGTGGACCAGTGACAACCTGCAATGATGGAACCTCCTATGTGTTCTCCCTCACTCAGCTAATAGGGTTCTAGTGGAAAAGGCTCGACTCCGCTGTGTCCACAACCCAGGGGATAGAGAGAACAGCAGAGGGAGGGAGAGGGAGAGAGGAGACAGGTTGTGAAGGAGTAGCTCTATGACTGCTCCCCAGGTACAGAGTGGGGTGGACTACACACTAACTAATGTGGAACGTCAGGAACAACTGAACACTACCCAAACACTTTCTTGGAGAGATGGAGAGATAGAGGGGGGAGGAGTGAGGAAGAGGCGGATGAGGATGGGGAGGTTGGGAGGGAGGAGAGGCAGAGAGATGGGATGAGAGGACGGACAATTAGCATACACTGTGAACAGCAGGTTCCGGCGCTGACCCCTGGGTTCACAGAGACGTGTGATGAACCGGAGAAACTCTTGTACGATAACCAATGTACATCCATGACAGAGTGGACAGAAGACCTAGGGAGCAGAGACAATGTGCTATGGGTGTAGAAGTAACATAATAAAGCTTGATATGAATGTGAGAATGGTGGAGTTGATCCCTAATGAAGAGTAACACCCGTTTCACAATGATCAGATACATTTCTTACTGTTGCCACTTTTAAAACTTTTCTTTGCTTTCTGCACGCCACCCTGCCAGAAAGATGTTCATCTTTCCTTTAAATTCATGGTTAGGGAACACAGCCACTGGCCTCCCAACTCTAATTTCAAAACAAAGAAAACAAATCTCATTCTGTTTGTCAACATGTGTCAAGCAGTTCTGGAAATGTGCATATCATTTCTCTTCCATTAAAGTTTGTGAGTGTGTGTGTGAGTGTGTGTGTCTGCGTGAGCGAGAGAGAGAAAGCGAGACACAGGAAACCGAGCACAAGGACCAACCAAAAAACAACCAATCACTGAACAAAAATGTTTGATACGGGGGGATAATCCATTAAAAAAAGTATTGCTATGTTCAATTAAGTAAATGAGAGGCGACATATATCCGAGCACTATGACCGATGCCTGTCACATAGCAACCTTTTACCGCAACTATAATCCTAGCTTGGTCTCCTTCAGATTTATGGTGAAGTCTTCCCGAATATCAAAGCACACATTCCATCTGATCTTCCCTCGCCATGACAACTGTTATGACTGCTACGAGGGAGGAAGTAGGGAGGCGTTCAAACTCTCCCAGATTATAGTTAGGAAGCCAAGCGCCCCGGTTCCCTTCTCCCGGTCCCCATATCTCAACTTTAATAAAGTAGCAGGCTCCTAAAGCAGGTATTGGGGGAAAATAAGATACAGATTTGCATAATCAGTGTCACTATCCATTTGTGTGTTGGTTGGAGTGTGGAGGGATGACAGGGCTGTGGCTCGCGGGAGGAAGCGGGGCTGGTGTTCTGGGACCACGGGGATAAAAGGATGAATATGCATCACATCAGGCTGCTGCTGCCCCAAATGTCCCCCCAAGTTTGTCAATAATGTTTAAGTCACAACACGGAATTTCACACAGTTTAACAGGTGGGGGTAGCGGAGGGTGGGGTACCCAAACGTGACGGGAAAAAGCGTGGGGTGGAGGTCCGGCTTCCTGGGGTATTTCTCTCTATAAGGGAATGTCAGCAATAGCTCAACTCTGGTCTACAACACCATCACAGTACAGTCACACACAGCATGGATACAGAACATTGAAATATGTATACACCAAAAAAAACATGTCCCCAGTTCCATAGTATTCGATTGTGGCCCTATCCCATCACCACTACTCCTGACGGATACAGGAGAATTGAAGATCGTAGCAGGCCAGTTCTCCTACAGTTTGCACTCAATGTCCTGGTGCTTGCGCACCCTCAAAGCTTATTACCACGATATCTGTTAGTACCACAGTATCTGCAATTTCCACAATCTCCTTTATTATCAGGGTAACTCTGTTGTTACCATAGTGTCTGTTATTACCACGATTCATGATATTACCAAAGTATCGGGTATTACCACAATCTATGGTATTACCAAGGTATCTTTTGTTACCACCATTTATGATATTACCATGGTGTCTGTTATTACCACAGCATCTGTGATTACCAAAATCTCCTGGGCAGCCTGGGGGAGTTGCCAAAGTGCGATGAGACCAGAAAGTCCCTGCTGATGATGCTTCTTCCTCCCTGGCCAATTCTCATTGTCCAATTGGCTTCCCAGGACACTGTTCAGAGCACAGTCAATGCTCGAACATAGACTATAGTGGTGAGCTTGGTGCTAGAAATGAGCGCCAGCAGTGCCACTTGAATCCAAGAAAATAAAATGTTGCATGATAGCTCAGTTACCCTTTCAATATCTGCACAACATCCAGATCCCAGCGTCAGATGGCCTGCCTTAAGGAGTGACACTAACAGGATGGGAAGACTTATTCCCAGCCCATAAGATGACTGAAATCCCCCTGGCCAGCACTAGGCTGAAGGCTGCTACCAAGCTGAGGCTTAGCTCCCGTCCCACGTCGCTATGCTTGATATAGGACCGATGAGAAAGGAGAGGAAGACAGCCGGGCAGGCAAGGGAGGAATAGAGAAAAATGAGACCATGTGGTCAGAGAAGGTCTGATGAGCAATGAGAGCCTCACTCGTCTTTGTGAATCTCGTCTTTCAACCTCTGCTCCAGAGCTCCCCTTAACACCGAGGCAATAAGCAGCCTCAACCGTTACACTTGAATCCCTACTATTCACTGGAAATTGCCTTAAAATATGTTCGAAATTTGTCTCCCCTCATATAATTCTCAGTGTCATTCACGGTATATCATCCGGAAACCACGCAGCCTCCCTTTCCGCCGGACGCTCTTTGAGGATTATGGGCGGTGACACCTCCGGGATGCAGTCGGAATCTGGAGCATCATTTTTTCAGGCATAAAGTGGAATTAGCCTGACTGATGTGTCAGCGTCAACGGCACAACAAGCCATGGAAGCCAGCAGAGGGCTGAGGGGGGCCGTGGGCTGAGTAAAAGGTAGAGCAGGTTGTTATCTGCAGGCTCCTCAGGACACCAGGCAAAGTGTGTAAATGTATGCTAATGTGAGGCTAGCCCTGCAGGCTGGGAGTAGCACTCAGAGCAGGACACTAATCTGGCTGTTGACTGCAGTAGATCATTTGGACTTGATCCTCTTGTAATTATATAGTTTAAATCTTTTTACCCGTGCTAATCCCACGCCATGTGGAAACCTCTTGAAGTCAGGGGTGTAGCTCGCTCAGTTGCTAGCTCTTGCTCGCGGACGTCTTTTTCTCACATCAACCTCCACACACACACAGAAGAGGAAAGGGCACATCTAAAGTAATGAATCCGAAGTTCACAACTGTATAATAGACATCCGGACGTAGTTCTGATTCATCAGATAGACAGACAGGGGCAGGCAGTCCGGGGCCATGGGGGATGACTACAGGCAGAAATGGGAGAAAGAGTTCCTCCCCACTGTTGTCTTGGTGCCATGGCTTTGCAAGGAAGGATGATAGACTGGAGGATGGACTGGAGGGTAGACTGGAGGGTAGACTAGAGGGTAGACTGGAGGGTAGACTAGAGGGTAGACTGGAGGGTAGACTGGAGGGTAGACTTGAGGATGGACTGGAGGGTAGACTTGAGGATGGACTGGAGGGTAGACTGGAGGGTAGACTGGAGGGTAGACTGGAGGATGGACTGGAGGGTAGACTAGAGGATGGACTGGAGGGTAGACTAGAGGGTAGACTGGAGGGTAGACTTGAGGATGGACTGGAGGGTAGACTGGAGGGTAGACTAGAGGGTAGACTGGAGGGTAGACTGGAGGATGGACTGGAGGGAAACTGGGGGATGGACTGGAGGATGGACTGGAGGATAGACTAGAGTGAAGACTAGAGGGTAGACTAGAGGGTAGACTAGAGGGTAGACTAGAGGGTAGACTGGAGGGTAGACTGGAGGGTAGACTAGAGGGTAGACTAGAGGGTAGACTGGAGGGTAGACTGGAGGGTAGACTAGAGGGTAGACTAGAGGGTAGACTGGAGGGTAGACTGGAGGATGGACTGGAGGATAGACTGGAGGATAGACTAGAGTATAGACTGGAGGGTAGACTAGAGAGAAGACTAGAGGGTAGACTGGAGGATGGACTGGAGGGTAGACTAGAGGGTAGACTAGAGAGTAGACTGGAGGGTAGACTGGAGGATGGACTGGAGGGTGGACTGGAGGGTAGACAAGAGGGTAGACTGGAGGGTAGACTGGAGGATGGACTGGAGGGTGGGATGGAGGATGGACTGGAGGGTGTTTTGCCTCCTGAGTGTGTGCATGTGTTGTCCAGAGGGAATCCCGAAGGCCATGTTGCCAAAGCAGACAGGCCTGACAAGCTGTGTGGCGTGCAGTAATTTGACTAATTACACTGGATTAAAGCATATTAATGCAAGCTGTTTTCTGTAGGGTTAATGACCTATAGACACAGACAGACGGGCTCCTCCTACACCCAACACCAAGGTAATGAACTGGAAGAAAATAGTAAAAGAAAGAACATGAAAAATCTTTTATAAATCTAATTTCTCAATAGTAAAGAAGTAGATAAAAAACAACATCTCCATTGCAGACATGCAGACATCTCAGTTCATTATACATTTGTGAACTTCATTTTGGTACATGTCTCTCCTGCGGTTTTCCCTCCTCTCCGTCTCTGCAGGAAAGAGCAGACGCGCCAATAAGGACCATCAAAACCCCATGGAACCTGAGAATCTACAGAATCATTAATTGAAGAAGACCATGTTGTGTCTCTGCATGACATCAACACAATTTGAATGTAATTTTCTGTCTCCCTTAACAAAATATGAATATGAAACCAGATAATGAGGAATTGTAATCTTAGTATTCTATTCAGTGCCAAACTACATATTTGTTCGGGTTGCACTGAGGGAGACTTAGGTCTTAGCAAGTTGGACTGTGATTTATTAGGGAAGTTGATGTGGGAGGGAATTGGAAGACCACACTGAAATAATAACTGTAATGTCCATCCGAGAGTCAAAACATCTTCAATGACTAAAGAAATACTAAGGGTCAAATGTATCTTTCAACAATCTTATTGTTAAAATTCTAGACCTTAAATGAAAACAAAATACGTCATAAGTAAAATTTTTGAATGGTTGAACATTTGAAAGAAAGTTGAAAGGATAGACACATTATGTGTTTTAATTCAATGTTTTAAACCTAAATGTTTATCAATAATTCAATTATATTTTCTATCCATAATTATTACAGAGTAATAATTTCATTGTGGTAGAGGAGGTGTATATCATATTTGTATTTTAATACAAATCCTCTGTTAATTGTCCTGAATCAATCAGACAAAAGAAGAAGCAGTTCCACTAGTCGAGTGTGTTCCTCTGTCTGTAACACACTGTAATAATAGTCTTAAAGCAGCATTATGAAGACAGAATACCAAAGAGGCTTACAGCCTAGGTTTCATGAAACATTTAGGCTGAACTTCCAAGGCTGTGCTGATGAAAGAATGTGCCTGTTGGACAGACAGGAGAGAGGGCTTCAGGGAGCCCCGGCAAGTATTGTACAGGAGTCACATCAAATTAATACTGAGGGCCATTTGCAGCCTTTCTTCTTCCAGTCTTTTCAGAATGGATTAACTATGAAAACTCAGAAATTACTAAAGCACCTATTAAGCACTATGCTCCGTCTTTCTTCTTGCTGCCTTTGAAAGTGTTTGAATATGCTCCGGCATTCAATCTACTTATGAAGAGAAAGTTTTTGTTTGCATGCTTGATTAAACCCGATGACAGGCTTGATGAAGGAGGCCATAAAACCTATCCACACCTGAACTTGAAACAAATGACAACTTAAAGATACAGTTTTACAACTCGGAGCGGACGAGAGCACAAACAAATGCATTTGCTGCTCAGAAGAAATGAGACATGGTAGACAGTATACAAAATGAGACCCTTATTAAGAGGTCCACATGTCCCGGGGATCTGTTCTACACAGGCCTGAGGAAGAATGTGTGTGATTATGTACATGTTGAAACCCTCTTGAGATTGTCTCCACTAAACTGAAGGGTCTCCGGACTCAGTCCCGCTCTGCTCTCTTTCTGCTGGTTCAAAGGCTCTCTGGGAGCCATGAATTGTAATTGTAACTGCTAACAGGATTGCAGAGGGCCCAAATGGAGCCACTTGAGCAGCAGGTCGTGTGGAGTTAAACGCCTGTCAGACACTCAAAGCCCCCAGCATGGGAAGTGGCCCTCAAAGGCCCTCAAAAGCCTGCCGCCACCACCGGCAAAACATCCAGTCCCTCTCAACGGTTTTCTGTGCTCCGCTATACCACTCCTGCTGGATAGGAACACGTAACCTTCTTTAAGGTTTGAGAAGGAAACGGGGTTTGATGTTGGTGGTAAGTGTTATAATATGGGAGCTGATAAACCATTAAGGATTCAAACATTTTGGTTAAACTTTGCAACTCACAACACAACATTTCAGTATTAGTATTTTGTGACTGTTACTCATATTTCGTTGGTATTTTGTTTAGTACATTTTTACAGAAACCTTTCCCCCCAAACATACTCTAAAACAACTGTGACAATCTATACTCCAGCTCTTGTGTCTACGCCACAGTTGGACAACCCCCACACACAACCCTCCCCAGTCTTCTCCCAGCGTGAAGGACCCCACCATGACCCTCATTAAACTCTTAATTGGATTGCGAATCG
Organism: Novumbra hubbsi; assembly: GCA_016801125.1. Lineage (NCBI taxonomy): Eukaryota > Metazoa > Chordata > Actinopteri > Esociformes > Umbridae > Novumbra > Novumbra hubbsi. The sequence continues at coordinate 12,294 of JACXGK010004683.1, forward strand.
CTTGGAGGAAAGATTCTACATCCTTCATTCAACTCCGATTTAATTCTCCCAGCATTCCTCCCAGTAGTCCACTGCCAACCGCAGCACTAACAATCCCAAAGAAACGTATTAAAAAATACCAACAGATATTCCTGGAAATGCAGTAGGCAAAATGACCCGTTCTCCCAGAGACCGAGGCGAGTGAGTTTCCCAGGAAAAGAACAGCGTGGTGATTGACTGAGAGAAACAAAGGCCAGAACAGCTCGTCGTGTTTCTTCTCTACTGTTGTGATGGTCTTAAATTATCACCATGTGCTATTCACACATTTTTATCCAAAGCGGCACCTGGAACTACATTTTAGTAGTGCCGCTTTGCAAAAAAAAAAAAAAAAAAAGGTTATGTTCTGATGGTTTTTGAACAGATATCCATTCATTTCATCAAAACAAACAAAGAGCCAAAGACAATCTTCAATAACAGTCACAATGTATGAAGAACGTACACATCCCCCAAAAAACCAATAATGTTTGTGTCTCTGGTTGTAGTCATCTAGGACATCGTGCCTGGATGTTGAGCTTCTCCAACAGGCCGAAGCCTCGCAGTGTGAGAAGCTTCTCGTCTATAATTATAGAGAATATCTAGTACTCCATAACAACATCAATCCACATCATAATAATTAGGATAACATCTCATTAAGAGGACAATGGCAGAGTGGGGAGCGTTAATAGCAGACAGGTGTACAACACAGTGCAATTACGGAACCTGAAATGAGCTTACAGCCCAGAGGCAAGAACGGGGGAGAACGAGACTGCAGTGAAAGAGAGAGCCAGCGTGTGTGTGTGTTTTGTGTGGCTCTATGGGTTTGCGTAATGAAAACGGGTCTGGGAGAGAACGATGTAAGAAGGAGAAGGAGAGGCCCAGTCAAAAAGGCGAAGTGCTAAAAAGCAACAACACTGTGTAAAATGTGTAAATTTGGGAGTAAATGAAAAGCAGTTTTTCCTGTGTGTCTGTATCTGAGATGAGTGGTTTACCCCCTTCATTTTTTAACTTCTACAACAAGACCCCTAACCTCTCAGCCTCTACACCCAGACCACAAACCTCTTATTCTTTACACTTATACCCCTAACCTCTTATTCTTTACACCCAGACCCCTAACCTCTTATTCTTTAAAGTCAAACCCCTAACCTCGTATACTTTACCGTCAGACCCCTAATCTCTTATTCTTTAACATCTCCCCTCAGCTCTTCAACCTCGTATCTCTTACCCTCAGACCTCCAACCTCTCAACCTCTTCCCTCAGACCTCCAACCTCGTATCCCCTACCCTCTTCCCTCAGACCTCCAACCTCTTATCCTCTACCCTCTTCCCTCAGACTTCCAACCTCGTATCCCCTACCCTCTTCCCTCAGACCTCCAACCTCTTATCGCCTACCCTCTTCCCTCAGACCTCCTACCTCTTATCTCCTACCCTCTTTCCTCAGACCTCCAAACTCGTATCCCCTACCCTCTTCCCTCAGACCTCCAAACTCTTATATATTACCATTTTCCCTCAGACCTCCAACCTCTTTTCCCCCAGTGTCAAACTCAGGCTTCCCAAGCCTCTCATTGTTCATCACTAGCTTCGTCTCTAGCCAGCCAGTCAGGCATTACTGGACCTAGCTGCAAATGACTGCTTCTCTGATCCTATTACGGTAAACTTTATTTACATTTCACTAAATAAATTAAAGATTTTGACTGGCTAACCTTTTTTTTCTTTATTAAAGCTGCTGACTTTCTTTCCACTTTACTTTTCAAATTACAAATATTGTAAACCACAAATGTTTTTGGTTGACTGCCCCAGCCCTGCATACACCCCCTACCCAGCCCTGCACACACACCCCTACCCAGCCCTGCACACACCCCCCTACCCAGCCCTGCACACACACCCCTACCCAGCCCAGCACCAGCACACATCTCCCCAACACCACCACAACAGACCTGACGCTGTAATACAATTATTCCACACAAAGTACAGCCTAAGCCCACTCCCATGTGATACCTCAGTCCTGCTGCAGTTTCTTTTCCAACCCAATCTTCACCACTGCCTCCCTTATTCTCTCCTCAGCTCTTCCTCGCTTCTTTCCACTCCTCCTCATCCCCACATCCAGAGATGGACTAAATAAGTCAGTCCTGAGCTCTTCAATCTTTCATTGTCAGGAGCCACCAAGCTGGTCAGTCTTTACAGCCTCAGGGCCCAGCTAGTGCAGGTGATGGCCTGGAGGCTGAAACCTACATGTCAGCACTCCCTTTTCTTCCACCCCCCTTCCCTTCCCTTCCCTCCCCCACCTCCCCATCTCCTCCTACTCCCCACCTCCCCTTTACGGGGATCATGACCATGTCATAAGTCAGCCTGATATGTGTACTGTCCATCTTATATCCCATTCATTTGTGAGGGGGTCACACAAACACACACAGCTATAGGCGAGGCCCAATAAGAACTGACATACAGTTAGTCCTGATGGATAATTCTTCTGAAGTGGTCCATTGTAAAGTAAAAATAAAGTACATAACTTACAGACACTAACACAAACTACACGCAAGTAACAAACTTACACAAAGATTAAACACCTCAAAAAATCTAACAAATTGCAGCCAACACATTACACATTAATTTGAATATGATTTCCTACGTATGACTTCTAAGTAATATCCAATTTGCAATGAATGCATTGCTTTAATGCCTTGATCTAGGTGTGTCTTCTGATGCACATTTGGCAACGTCGGTTTGTTTCATAATGCACTGCTCCTCCAACCAAAGGAAATATTTATGGGAAACTATGAGCTCAGAAGAGAGTACCTTCCCTGGGCAATAAACATGATTGAGCTTTCAAGCGCCTGACCAGCCAATCCTGTTGAAAAACTTGAACCCTGGACACAGAGACGCAGCTGCACTGAAGGCATTGGCTGCACCACTCAGAACCATTTGAAAGCCCACCGTATTTCAATTTGAGGATGATCTTTTAAACTTTCTCAGATGGCAGTGACACACCTTCCTCATAATGCAGTTTGATCCATGTTAATTAGCGCGTAAAATAAGCAATTGGCTTCCTGCCCCATATGGCCGTCTGTGTCAGCGACGGGGACGGAGACGAGGAGGGAGAGATCTGATTGTAGCATCCTCTCTGTCTGTGGCGCGCTTCCGAGTGTGTGTGTGGTGTGTGATAACAGACTAATATTCCACACCACTCACAACAAGCAGAACTAATCAGAGTTGACAAAATGTCTCTGCTGCCATCTTGGGTGAGCCTCCCTCTCCCCAGACCCCCCCCACCCTCACCCCCACCGCCCCCAGAGAGGGTGACGGCAGCAGGACATGTTGTCCACCCCTGGCAGAGCAGCAGGGTGGACAACACGAGGTCAATGCATTCTCCTTTTACACATCACGTGCGTTGAGGACTCAATGGGCAAAGATATCATAGATGCATATCGTACCTAAATGATCAAGGCAGCGTCCACCGTGGATAGTTCAATTCTACACGTTTAGCCGTCTAAACATTATATTTGAAATATAAATTCTAATAGACTTATTGAGCTTGACCAATTTTGATGAAAACAAAAGATACACTATATATGTTGCCCCTCCAAGGCTAAAACACTTCTGGTTTTAATCCTCTCCTTCCAACGCAGGACTGATTCAGACCTGATGCACCAGCCGTGTGTAATATACTAACAGGTAGAAACAAAACACTGAAGTTATTCAGCCCTCTGTAACCAGAGGTGAATAGTCCTGCCCTGGGAGTTCAGAGAAGTTGGTTAAATAATTATTCCATAGGACTTAGAGCTGTAATGAACTTCAAATATGCTTTTACCAAGTATAATCCATGGGGTAAGAAGAAATTTCCCGGTATTTCTTAATCATTTCAAAAAGGCTTTGCTTTTTAAGGCAGCAATTTATAACAAGAGGTGAGTTGACTTTCACTAGCAACAGTGCAACAACTGATCCAAAGTATTTATGACTAGAGGTCGTCAATAAGTTTGGTGATACTGGTGGTTTAGACCCACTTCAGTGGTTTAGACCCATTTCAGACATCCCTGCCGTCATGGAAAGGTTGATAAGGCCGAGTTACGTAATCACTGGTTATAAATCACCATCTAAAACAAGGCGGTTCCTCCAGTTTCATTAATGGAAATGATCTGTCAATATGCTGGAGTCACTTCACACATGTCAGCTGTGCTGGAACACAAAGGGGCACAAAGGAGCAGCTCAGTAATGTACTCCCCGCACCACTCCACATAGTCTATAAAACAACTGGCCTCTGGGGGCAGAGCACTCCATGACACACCCCATCGACCCAGACACCCCCACACACACCCCCTCAAAGACCCCCTCACAGACCACCAGATGACACAGATGGGGAAACCAAACAAAAAGGACTCTTCCTTTGTACAAACTGGGACCCCTTTCAAAAGCCATTCAGGCAACAAATTGGGGAAATCTGGCCCTGCAACACTCAAGTTTTGCTCTTTTATTAGGTTAAGCCGTATGCCACAGTAAGTGAAATCAGATTTATTCGTTTTCTGCAACAATAGCTACTTTTTAAAGCACAAGAAGGATATGATATCTTGTATTTTTGTTAACCAGAAACAGTTGTACAATAATTCATTCAAGAACAGTTTTGTTGGTTAAAATAAACATTTAAGACCAACATATTAAAAAACAAAAGCAGAAGTTAAAGGATAAAGTATTCGATTCATTCGTCTCAGTTGCACCAAACAAGATAGAAAACAGGATACCGCTGTACGTTCTACCTTTACATTGAGTCAAAAGTTTAATGAAACAAACTTTCTTCATTCATGAATAACAGTTTAGTTATCTCTATATCTGTCCTCACGGGTTGTTCAAAGAGAATAGTAACACTTCAAAGGTCTGTATGCTAATGTGACAGGTGTCCATGACAACCATCTAATACATTCAAACCATCTACGTTGCCAGATTGACACAGATCTCATCTTGGCTGGTAAAGATAAGCTAATTATAGCCCCAGCTTTCCTTCACTGGATCATAAAACTAGCGTGTGATCATCCTGGCTGCTGTTCACTGCCTCAAACGCTCGGTGGGCTACTCTGTCTCTCCTTCTGTTTCTCTCCATCTCTCTCCCCCCCCCCTCTTTCCTTTCCACATATTACAGTAGATATGAACCATTCCCTGCCTAAGTTCTAACAGGCACATCATCAGTTAGGGAGGTTTATTTTTAAGCTAGAACTCAATATGTAAACACAAGCTTTCTATTACACGGCACTCTCCCTTCTCACTCTGCCTTTCCAGCATCTCTCTCCTCTCCCACTTCTCCTTTCTCCTTTCATCCTGTCATTCACTCCAAATGTTTACCTTTACATTTTAGCAGTCACTGTATATCCTTTAGCACCAGAGTTAAAGAACTGTGGAGTTATTTGAGATGTACTTTAATCTGTTTTTGCTTAAAAAAAACAAGCTTGTTTTACAACTGGGATGCCACCATGCAGTTCTCCTCCCATGGTGGAGGGACAGACAGGAGACCAGAGATGGCAGTTCTCCTCCCATGGTGG
>JACXGK010004683.1:17932-36784 GCA_016801125.1 Novumbra hubbsi
AGAGTAGAGATGGCAGTTCTCCTCCCATGGTGGAGGGACAGCCAGGAGACCAGAGATGGCAGTTCTCCTCCCATGGTGGAGGGACAGCCAGGAGAGTAGAGGTGGCAGTTCTCCTCCCATGGTGGAGGGACAGCCAGGAGACCAGAGATGGCAGTTCTCCTCCCATGGTGGAGGGACAGTCAGGAGGGTAGAGATGGCAGTTCTCCTCCCATGGTGGAGGGACAGCCAGGAGACCAGAGATGGCAGTTCTCCTCCCATGGTGGAGGGACAGCCAGGAGAGTAGAGATGGCAGTTCTCCTCCCATGGTGGAGGGACAGCCAGGAGACCAGAGATGGCAGTTCTCCTCCCATGGTGGAGGGACAGCCAGGAGAGTAGAGGTGGCAGTTCTCCTCCCATGGTGGAGGGACAGCCAGGAGACCAGAGATGGCAGTTCTCCACCCATGTTGATGGGACTGAAGGAGGGGCAATTTCCCTTACTGTCCCATCGGCAAGCACCATGGTCTCCCCTACCTCTCTCTTTCAACATCATGGCACATCGCAACCATGTTCAGCATGAGTTCTAACAGGCACTTCATCACGGAGGTTTATTTTGAAGTACAACATTTTAGTATAAAAACTCTTTGAATTCTTTGCCACTTCTCATCTACTCTCAGTCTCCCTCTTTTCTTCTGTCCGTCTCTTCTCTTCTCCCATTGCACCCCCCACTCTCTCCTCTCTCCCCCCTCTTGTGTCGCTACGATCTGCATAGAGAGACATTTGTCATCATTAGCTGGGCCCTGACAGTTGGCACCCAGCTCCTCACATCTCCACCACAGGCAATTATGAACCCTTCAGGCCTTATTTGGGTAACATGGCCTAATTTCATCATGAGCCCAGCCACCAGCGTTTCATTACCATCCTATCCTCTTTCATCCCTACCTTAGTCTGTTTTCTGCTGCTCTGCAGTGTGCCTTTATGCTGGCAACACATGCCGCTGAATGGAGAGACGGGCTGGGCAATTAATGTGAGGTTCATGAGGACTTGCCGGGCTCCGGTAAAGATGCTCTGGTGGAGTATCACGGGGAACACGGGGTCAGTGGGGCGATGATTACAGCGTCCACCTTTCGACAGAGGAGACGTCTCCTACACATAAAGATTAATGACTCTGCCTCTGTTGCCTTCCGCTCTAAATATCTGAAACAGCATGTTGCCTTCTACTCTAAATATCTGAAATGGTGGGTTATCTTCTGCTCCAATTTCTCTTGAAATCGTGTGTAGGCTACTACTTTCATTACCTGAAACGATGCGTCTTTTCCTCTAAATATCTGAGACATTGTTCTTCTCTGTTTTAAATACCTGAAATGGTGTGTTGTCTTCTGCTCTAAATATCTGAAATGGTGTGTTGTCTTCTGCTGTAAATACCTGAAATGGTGTGTTGTCTTCTGCTGTAAATATCTGAAATGGTGTGTTGTCTTCTGCTGTAAATATCTGAAATGGTGTGTTGTCTTCTGCTCTAAATATCTGAGATGATGTGATCTCTTCAGCTCTAGATAGAGAGTGAGAGTTGTTGTTCTTTTATGAATACAAAAGTTGTGTGTTCTATTCTATATACAGAAGTGCATTATACAGAATGCAATCATAGCCTAAGGACATTCCCCCAGAAATGACACATGGACACATGGACATAAGGAAATATACAGCAATATTCCAGGAGGTTTTTCTGTCTCTTTTAAAGGACACAACAATGCCTCTAATATGTTGTGATATCGTTATGATATCATTATAATGTTATTAGTGTTAAAAGTATATAAAAGTATATTATTTTCATGCTTAATTCATTCAAATGCAAAAAAAGTCATTCATCAGACAGGCTGACATGTCTTTCACATTGAGGACAGACGGGAGGGAGTGGAGCCTAGCAACGGAGACCAGTCATTTTCATAATTTGCCATTTCAATCTCCTTCTCTCTCTTTATTTATTTGCTCGCTCGCTTGGTCTCTCCCACCGTCAAGGAAATGGCACAGACCACAGGGATTTTATAATGTCTTTTCTTACTGTCAATTGGGGTTTGGTCTAACCACACATGGCCTGTAGCCTCCATAGCAGCTTGCACGGGCCCCTTCTGAGTGGCCCGTCAGAGCCACTGAGCTTCCCTGGCTCCTCCTCACTGACTGCAAGGGTCTATTCCAATGTTCTCAGTCCGCGAAAAGCATCCTATATGTCCAATCATATTGGAGGAAAACGCTGAATGCTACTCCCCTCTGAGCCTTTTCTCCAATGATCTTTGAGAGGATGCCACTGCAAGGTCAGAGGCTGTGACAGGAATCAATACATGAATATGAATTGAGAAAGGGCTGGGGAGAAAGTAGGTTAGCCCAGGGAGGATGCAGACATGAGCAGGGAGTATAACAGATGAAGGAAGGTGGAGGGAAGATCCAGAGGGTGGGAGGCACAAGGCTCAAATTAACAGGCCACCCCACAGAGACACCATATTGTCTAGAATAATGATATTCCGATTATTAAAAACCCCAATGACAATGTCATTTTGAGATTAATGAATTTGAGGGGGGTGTTACAGAGTGAGTCCTCATCTAGAGAGGGTTAAGTGTATTATTTTCTCACAGTTTGAGGCCTGATTCTGATCACCGACATCTTAAATTACGTCCTATTACACATACACTATTTTAGTCTGAAAGCACAATCTGGATTGTAATGGCTGACAGTATCTGAACTCCTCCTTGGCTAGCCTTCATGTACTGTCCCCTATGACACACACACAGATGAGAGAATAACAGAGGACCTTGCTAGTCTAAACGTCTAAAAGGATTATGCATAGAGACACACCAACTACTATCCTGCATTATCTTACGTATTTGGCAACATTATGAGAGGCTGTTTTTACTAGTAAGTCCCTACTATTGTTAATATGGCTTTAGCTGAATGTTAACAAATGTAAGATGTCCATTTAGGAAGCCATTGTCAGACTGTGTGTGTGTGTTAAACTATGGTGTCATTGAAGAGCCATTTCAGCTATTAGACCAGAACATTGTGCCAGACCAGTGACAGATGATCAGTCTTACTAAAAATGAACAAATGATGAAAAAAGGATACATGCAGTAGGAAACAAAGAGGCCTTCTACACAGAGTGACACACAGTCACATGGTAGGAAGTACAAGTCATTGTATTGATTTACACAATCATGCAGAAAGCTTGAGGACCATACATAGACAGGTCTATTGATGTTAGGTTTGGTCCAAGAGTCATAGAACATACTTTCCCAAGAATTAGGATCGCAGCAGAAACCCGACATTGGAGAGAAAACACAACTTAATACAAAAAGCACAAAACTCAGCTGAGCTAATGATGTCAAACAAAATTAAAACATTTGGTCTTAGCTAACACAAACAACTCCCATGAATGTGAAGCTCTTATGCACATATAGAAAACATCTTGCACCTTGAGATTGAAAAGCGCTTAACACATGCAAAACATTGATATTATTATCATCTTTGCTCCACGGTTAAATCAGCAATCAGTCCTTACTCATGCATTAAGGAGGTCACCAGTGAATGGCTGTTTATAAGAATGGACCAAGCGAGGGGAAGGATGGAGGGGATTAGATATGTGGTGCTGGAGTAGCTCACAGTGAAAAATGCAAATACTTATAGTTTTAGATGAAACTTATGGTTTATCAATCATAGCCTTTCCATGAGAGAGGCTGCGCAGCGAGTCTCCAGCAGATCAACTGTGACATAAGTGATAAGAATGTTCAATTATGTGTAAAATGCCTTTTTGAAATTGCTTCCTTTTTACAGTGATTCGTTAGCTTGGTGTATTTTGTTTTTATCCTCTGTATATATGGCATTTCCAACCATTAAAATGGCCAACAGTGTTTCCTTTTGGGACTTGTGTGCTAACGGTTGAAAACATACATTCTCAAAAGCAATCAAGAAACACTAATATAAAGTAGATCTAACACACCACGGTTATTTGTTGAAATCTGCATAGAAGTTCTACACGAACAACAATCAGGTTGTTAGGGTAGATATATAGAATAGACAGGCTAATGTAACCAGCCACATGTTTTAGATTAGAGAAATGGTCATCCAAACAAAAGCCCCTGTCCCATATATGGACCAGCTTCATGGTCACAGTGACAGAAACAGTGTACATGCACACACAGACACACACAGGTGGGGATATAAAGACTCAGTAAGAGTTTGAGTAGGAAACTATACTTGTCTGGATTTAATAAAGATCAAAATACTTTGAGCTACACAGAGAGGGAGGAAGAGGACAGAGGTAGAGAGAGAGAGAGCAGGTTTTCCTCATATCTCTCTCCACATGGAACCCGTCTAAAATGTCCTCTACATTCCCAAAACACTCCATTTTAAAATTGCACAGAAAAAAAAAGTGTACCCAGATTTTTTTATATTGAAACTGAAGCAATTTCTTTTGATCAAATAAAAAAATTAAGTGTAATAGTTTAATTTAATACACCATTTAAATCAGATTTTTTTTGTTGTAATTAGTCCATGGCCCAAATATAACATATTTGTAAATATAGGTGTGACAAAATCAAATGTCCATGGCTGTGGATTATATGATAGATTCCAAGCAGAGGAAGAGACAGATTTGGAGAAGAAAGGGTAAAGGTTTGAGACAGGAAATTGTACACTGGTGTGAGAAGTTGGAAATGGGGCCTGCTTTCTAAGATGGCTGATCTTATATATGGGAAGAAATGCACTGTTTTTGCAAAACCTTAAGTGAATAAATAATTGGTTTAACAATATATTTATATTTAGCACATAACCACAAATGTATTCATAATGGGTGGAATATACGTAATAATAATAAAAAAGCATTATAATATAAAAGCATTATTCTAGCTATGCAATAATATATTATAATATTAGCCAGATTGGTTAAACCTTTTTCTTGCTAAAACACAACACTAAACAGATCATTTACTAATGGAGAAATATTCTAACAAAAAATATTCAAGAAACCAAATTCAGCCCAAAAGCTAACGAAGAAACCTCCAGGGTATTTACAGGCGTCTCTTGCCGTAATCAATGTCAAAGTTCATGGGTCAGCTGTTAGCAAGACTATGCAAACCTAGCCTACACAGGAGATCAGAAAAGAAGAACTCCGGTTCGCAAAAAAACCAACATGAATGACATTTAATGGATAAAACTGGCTAAAACTACTTGAACTATTTGCTCTGGAGAGAAGATAGAGTTGTTTGGCCGAACAACCAAATGCCATGTTTGGCAAAAACTAAATATTTTCTTGGAATAGAAAAACCTAATTCCCGTAAAGCATGGACGCAGCGGCATTATGGTTTGGGGCTGCTTTGCTGCCTCAGGGCCAGGCCGACTTACCATTATTGAATCAACCATTAAATTTATATTGTACCAGAATGTGATCCCTCTGTCAAAAAGACGAAGCTGAACCGAACAGGAATCTAGCAACAGTACAATGATCCAAAACAAACAAGCAAAGCTACAAGAGAATGGCTCAAATAAAGAAGATAGAGGATGGTATCACGTCTGAATCAAGTCCCAGATCTCAATCCTAATGAAATGCTGTGGGGGTTCTTGAAGTGGGCCATGCATGCAAGAAAGCCCTCAGATATAGCTCAGTTGAAGCAATACCAGAAAGACGAAAGGGGGAACAGTAAAAAACAATTGGCTAGATGCAGTTATTTCAGCAGAAAAGGGGGCAACTTTTAAAGACAGGAGTGTACTTTTTTCTGCACTATGAAAATAAATTGCTGTTGATATTTAAGGGATACCTGATTGCAAGGAATAATCTTTTATTGTCATTTTATTAAATTAGGTTACCATTAACATTGTTGACAGATAATATTAAAAGAGAGATTACATATCCGTATGTCCAAATGTGTAAAAAGACATGGGGTTTACTTACCTTTATACATGACTGTAGCAAAAACCTGGGCATTGTCCTTTTGCTGTAATAAACTGGCTTAAACAGGTGGGAGCTATAAATCTAGTACACAACCAAATTGAAATATAATTATATGAAAGGTTATTTTCCCAGTACAACCATTCCAAAAACAAAGTAGTTCTGCTATTTCTAACATGTTTGTTTAATTTTTTTTTTACATTAAACAAATGTATGAGTGTTTAGCTTCATCTGAAATTGAGGAAAGAGAATAGAAAACGTTTTTGCTGAATGAGCTATGGGCCAGATTCAAATCCATGCTAGAGTAGTACATTTTCACTAGGGGCAGTGGCTTTGAGTGCTAAAGAAACACTTGTCTGTATGACAAGGTACACCAACAGAATGTACCAATGTTGTCTGGTAGCCATTCTCATTCAGCATGCCCACAGTTAACATGTACTAATAACTAATAATATAGTTATTAAATAAATATAAATATTAACCAATCAAACATTTTCCTGCGCAAATTGGACAAACCTTTGGTCTAGACTTAATATCGTGCTCTCCAGCTGAGGGCTATCCAAGCACCCGGATGTGTTGTCATACCTGTAATGTCTGCCTGGTAACAGTAAGACATTGTTAATTATGATTGGCCTGATGCTGCTGACATATACCTCCAACCTGACTAGCATGATGACCAGAGACACCTATCAATCTTCGTCTTTCTTACTCTCTTTCCCACAGACAACTACACCACACACAGTGGTTTTTGGCCTTTTGCGAAGTGTTGCTCCAAACAAGAATACACTTCTGCTCTCTGGTCTCTAACATTGCAGTGAAGGTTCTTCATACCTCAGACATGGTTCTGTCATGATAACTAGGAAAGCGGTTTGTTGACGAATACAGAACTGGTTCATTTGTTTTGTGTGAAGATAATAGAAGTATTTTATATTTAGCTAGTACTTTAATCTAGATTGTATTTTTTTAAAGAAGTATCTGTAGTGGTAAAACCAATGTTGTATTCTAGTGTATAGCCTATATTTAACATACACAGTTAAAAGTAAGCCTACTCAAACATATTAAATTATTAAGCGATATGCCATGATAATAAACATGGTAATAATGTAACGTAAAGCATTAATAATTTGATATAGTTAGCCAACACGAAACAGTCTACTTAGGGAAATCGTGTGTTAACGCTGACACAACCTAACAAGATGCTCATGTTCAGTGCAATAAATGGAAAAAATAAATGTTCCGATGTCAAAAAATAATTCATATAGTAAATGTATTAAATAGACAATGAATATAAATAATAAATTACAATCGTATTAAACAGTGATATAGACATAGCTAATGGAAAAATCCATGCCATTCTTATTTTCTTCAATAAAAAGATTAGTCGCCATCTTCATTTGACAAGTTCATCCTTTAATAATGAGAGAAATTAATCTTATTGGAAAATATAAATATTATAATTGATAAACGTCCTAATTGAAATTCGAATTGACGGTTAATTTTGTTTTAGTGTTTAGCCTAGTCCGAAACATGGTATGGCAACAACAATTAACTTTGCAGTGCTTTGGGCCTAAACCGCATAATTATATACATATAGCCGCCCTTTTTTTTATTTCTAAAATACAGACCTGTACATACTAATATCACGCCATGGTTTTGATTTCACAGTGAAAATACTTGTGAGGCGAATCAGGCAAATCCATATGGAAACGTGCAATATGGGTTATTTTGTTTTGTATGAACAACGCATTACGAATATTCTCTAAACGATCGTTTCCTGCTTTCAGGTGTGTTGGTAGAACTGACTTAGCACTGTGGCTTGTAAATTAATGCAGATACAAACAAACGTCGAATATCAAGACAGAGCCCAGCAATGACTGCTGTACAATTGTCATTTTCATCGTGTCTAATAGAGCAGGTTGCCTACACAGCCTACACAGGGCATACCCCTAAGGCTGTGGACAACAGAAACCCACTAATCAACAAAAAAAGCATAAATTAAACACGAGAAAAATTCAATCAAGCCTAAACGTTTTTCTATTTGAAATAATTCGGCAATCTTGCCATATATTTTACTGTACATTAAAGCTGTCTGAAATTAGCAGTCATAAAAAAACGCGTAAATGACCAAAATACTGGAAGAAAGCAGGAAAATACTCGGTTTTTACTCTCGCTAAATGCGTAGGTGGACTTCCCGATCCTCGATACTACTTTAGTTTAAATATGGTAGGCTATATAAACCCAGGGATTAATTTGTTGTTGATAAACTGGAGGCAGTGACGAATCCGATGGCGATTGGACATCCGCGTTCCAAACCCTCCCTTTATAATTTCCCGTAGAGTCCAGGCTGTTAAGCACAGAAACACACAGCCACCTCCACGACGCGCTCGCACACATAGAATCGGTACAGAGCGCATTCACATGCAGATCCAAAACTCTTATAGCAGAGATAAAAGAAATAACTAAAACAAATATGAGATTAACTACAGAAAGACATGCGATATTGTAATTATGGACTTCTGATAATTTCTCGCAGATTGGATGTACTTTTTTCCTTTTGAAGTTTAATGCAAAAGCTAATGTTTTAGAACGGCGAGATTGATACGTATGTTCTCCAACAAGCATTAGGCTTGGTTGGGTCTTTTGGAACAAACATTATTTCTTTTTAAATAGCGTTCTTTCTTCTCTAAAATTGGCTCCCGTACAAACAGCCGCGTTGGATCCGTCGGCTTACTGCGAGACTCCGGTCTACAACCCGGATCTCTGCCCTAACATGATAGCCGCCCAGGCCAAACTGGTGTACCATCTCAACAAATACTACCAGGAGAAATGCCAGTCTCGGAAGGCAGCCATCTCAAAGACCATTCGGGAAGTCTGCAAGGTAGTGTCGGACGTCTTGAAGGAGGTGGAGGTGCAAGAGCCGCGCTTTATCAGCTCCCTAAACGAGATGGATAACCGCTTCGAGGGTCTCGAGGTCATCTCCCCGACGGAATTCGAGGTGGTGCTCTACCTTAACCAGATGGGGGTGTTTAACTTCGTGGATGACGGGTCTCTCCCAGGTTGTGCCGTGCTGAAGTTGAGCGACGGCCGCAAGAGAAGCATGTCTCTTTGGGTAGAATTCATCACTGCCTCCGGCTACCTTTCAGCACGTAAGATCCGCTCTAGGTTTCAGACCCTGGTGGCGCAAGCCGTGGATAAATGTAGCTATAGAGATGTAGTCAAAATGGTGTCTGACACCAGCGAAGTTAAGTTACGCATCAGAGACAGATACGTGGTTCAGATCACCCCGGCTTTTAAATGCACAGGGATCTGGCCCCGAAGCGCAGCGCACTGGCCTTTACCGCACATCCCCTGGCCGGGGCCCAACAGAGTAGCAGAGGTAAAGGCCGAGGGATTCAATCTCCTTTCTAAAGAATGCTACTCCTTGAATGGAAAACAAAGTTCTGCAGAGAGCGACGCCTGGGTTCTGCAGTTCGGCGAGGCCGAAAACCGACTCCTTCTGGGTGGCTGTAGAAAGAAATGCCTGTCTGTCCTGAAGACGCTACGGGACCGGCACCTTGAGCTACCCGGAACGCCCCTCAACAACTACCACATGAAAACTCTGGTTTCTTACGAATGTGAAAAACACCCACGGGAGTCTGACTGGGACGAGAACAATCTCGGGGACCGTTTGAATGGAATTCTATTGCAACTGATTTCGTGTTTGCAGTGCAGGAGGTGTCCCCATTACTTCCTACCCAATCTAGACTTGTTCCAGGGGAAACCTCATTCGGCTCTGGAGAATGCAGCCAAACAAACCTGGCGACTGGCGAGAGAAATTCTGACTAACCCAAAAAGCTTGGAAAAACTGTGAGGTAAATGTGTTTTAGTTTGATCAGTCAGAGGCCTAATGATACGTATCAAAGGACTATGGACAGAAATTATCAACGCACTTCTGTTTTATTCACCGTCTTGTAAAATGTGACTATCCACTGATGATGAAGACGCTTAGGCAATTCAGAAAACTATGACAGTTCATCTAATTATATTCAGCGATGCCCTAATTTAGGGGCAAAGTGTACCATCAATTCAAGGGTTAGGATACAATTCAGTGTTAATCTTTCGTTAATTCTCTCCATGTCCACGGTTTCCTAAATCATTAATTTGCTCAAATGCTTTAAAATAAAACTCACAGACAAACCTTGACAGAATAACTGTACATTTTCCACTGTAAATACATTCATAGGTTGTGATTCCAGTGGTCTAAAATTGTGAATGTTGTTCTGTGACGTACATTTAGGAGTTCATTTACACCTGCTTAAGTAAAAGCCTGGTTTTTTTTTTTTTACCAGGTTGAATATGTAGACATGCATCAGTAATAGTCTGCTTTATCTGTTGTCAGTGGACATTTTCTAATTTTGAAAGTTTACATTTTGATGGTACTATTTGTTGCATTTAAAAAAATAATTCCATAAACATACTTGAATTCTTTATTTAACGTAGTCTATACTCGATCATTTTGTTTGTATTTTGATTACATGAAAAAACATGAGAATAAGAAAATATATATACAGTCTAATTGAAAAGAAGAAATGCACTTGAAATACACTGGATTATAACGTGATTTTTTATTCTTGTCCCTGATTTAATTTAAAGAGTAAATAAAAACTAGCTATGTAATTTGTGTGTCCAATTGTGATTCATGAAATGTATACCATTTTGTCTTAGGCCCATTGGCCGTATCTTTTGTCAGCAGCGGGCATGAGTACTATAATCAATCCAAATTTAAAATAGCCTGCACGCACATTCATTTTATCGTTTCTTAAATTCCAACTATATTAGCCTAACGTGATGTTGGATTAGTTAATTTACAGATTACCGGATGGTTTTTATAGACAAGGCTCAACAGAAAAACAGATTTATTAGATGTAGATTGGTTTAGAAAAATGTCAAATCAATTGTACCGTCCACACAGAAATTGGAAGAACCTGGGGTTTTGAAGAAATGTAATTCTTTAAATAACAGTGATTTAATTATACAATGATAACCTAATTTTAAAATGAAGGTCTAATCCCATGTCCACACACCTCTGATATTTATTGCATGAACAATACTGGGATGATTGGTTTACAAGAGCTATAGGCTATATCGTGTGCACACATAAATCACAGGCCATTGTATGCCAACAAGGCTCGCTCTCGTTTGATGACATGGTTATACAGGTAATATTGAGGAAATCAGAAAATCCGACAATTTACGTCCCTTTTGAATACTATTGAGGCACACAGTCAGGCAGTCTTCCAGTTACACAAGCCCCCAACCAGGCCTGGGTTTACTATACGTTGTTAATATTTTTACACAACGTTTTAATTATGACCAGTGTTTTCTAAAATGCACCATACCCTCCGAAAATAAGAACTGTTGCATACCTGAATCTGGATTGATGTTTGTATCTCGGATTAATTAGTTGTGTCTTTAAAAGAAAAGGAAACTGGGGTCGAGGGGGGCAAAACCTAACCTGACCTATAACAGGGCTGTTATTGACGATAAGTGAACTTGAGTCAGCGAACTTGAGTCAGTAAAGTAACTTGATTGTGAACAAAAATCTGGTAATCGCACATCACCGCAGAAGGTGAAAGTGGCTCTTGGACTCACCGTGGAGTCAAGTCCTTTGAAGGAGGGGTCGTCTTCATCCACTTCGAAATAGATCTCGGTTGTAGTGATGGAGAGCGTCCCTCGCGTCGCTATCACCGGGGCCACGAGCTGGGCCGGGGTGCTGAGGACCACTGGGCCTATAATATGTAATACACAGTGAATTAGATGTTGTATACATGGACAATCTCAGTGTTTTATAACAAGATTTAAATCAAATTCGTATATTTGTGAATTGCTATTACATACGCATATTCTATTTAGTCAGAGAACATTTTTTGTGGCAAAAATGTCTACTAAATATAGACACTTATGGACACTAAATATGGCACTAACTTGCACAGGGTATCATCTCTGTATTCAGCGTTTGTATTGCGTGATATAAAATCGAATCGGTCGTTTTGGTTAAATAGACCTAAAAGATACGTACATTTTGAGTTACACCGTATAATATTTTTTTGAAATCTCTTTGAGAGATATTCAAAATGAAATTAAAACATATTTTAATAACACAATTTGGAATAATGTGTCCTATAATTATTGATTCAGTTAGGTTAACTTTATAACAAAAATTAGGGCCATTAGAAGACAAAAACTGCATCCAAAATGATTGTTACATTTGTATAGAATCCTAAACGAAGATAGCATTTTTAAAATAATTTATTTTAAGGGGGGAATAAAACGAAAAAAATCGTTCAGTATTTATTTACGATGGCTTTCTGACCCATGGTCAGCTGATTGGATCACATGCAATCTCTCTGTCTCCACCCCTCTTTCTCCACATCTCTCTCCTCTCCCTCCATCCATCCTCCATGTTCTATTTGGATCAGTGTCGCTGAAGCGCGCGGCTCCAGTGATTTGTTTCGAGCTCAAATGAAAGCTCTTGAAATTGGGATATTTATCGATCGCGTGAACTCCAAAGAGCCACTTTAATGTCTCATCAATCTTAATCTTGTGCTCCTCAGCCAATTATGCCCGATACTGTTGCGAGATTACAAGTGGATTTTGGTTTCAATTCCCAGGGTGCTCCTTCATTGTGCTCGCGGATCGTTCAGGAATAGTGCAATCGGCTTTCCTCTGTTTCGCCCTGCCTGCCTTAAATCTGCTCGTATTTCTTCCTGTATTATACTAATTTTATCTGATGACACTATAACCAATTAACATTTGCGCAACAATTTTGTATTAAACCAACACTTTCCCGGGTGTAATAGTCTTACATTTGGCAGTTGGTGTGTTGATGAGAACAGTATGAATTTAATCTATTGGCTTTATAACACATGACTATATATGAATTGATTTAATAGATTTTATATATATATTTATATACAAATATCACATATATATGTACACAAAAATTGATAGAACGTAGAGTATAGACTATAATACATTGGATATATACATATAATATTATATATTTTCTCTGCTGCGTTTACAGAATAGATGATCATTTAAACGTGAACGGAATAAGAAATATGATGTATTTACTAATTATCGGTATATGTATTGTTTATTAGCCAAGCTCTAACCAGAATGAACTCGTTATTGCACTGGTTCTTAATGTTTTCTCATTTTGACAAATATTAGCTATCGAGAATATATTGTTTTTCAGTCATTGCTGTTGCTAGAGATACCCCGGTTACTTGAAGGGTTCGTTTGGCAACATGTCCATTACACTCTCTATTCCAAGGCCTTTACTTCCCAAGAGAGAATAAGACGTTAGCTGCTACAGAACTATTGTGTTGTGGCCTGAAGGGACTCTCGTGAGAGACAACACAGCCTTAATCTGTCTGGATCCACCGCTACAGGAACAGGATTAAGATGTAGCCTAATCCCTCTAGGGATAGTCCATAATTAGGAGTTAGTATTAAAATGTTTACATGAGAATAATAAATGGTACACGTTTACATATGCCAACGGATTAGATACTGTTAATACACGGAATATAACGCTATATATATCGGGAGAATTCACATATTGCTATATTTTGCTTTTCCCTCTTGGAATGTTTTGTATCATTCAGAGTCATAATAAAACTATTAACAATTCACAAACACACTGCAGTGTGTACACACAAATACGCGTATGGGGATGGCAGGGGCAACATAGTCTATAGTGGTAACAGCGCCCGACCAGTATCCAAAAGGTTGAGTTCCGCAAACCAGTGAGCATGGCAGTTAACGCTAATTGCTCCCGACGGCAATGCTAAAAATGAGAATAAAACTCGCATTTGACTCGGGTAGTGTTCAGAAGTTATAAATCAGAGAATTGCAAATCACACCAGAAAAATATGCTTTAGTAATAACTATTGCGTTCTCTGATAATCTGTCAATGTGGTGGGTAAACTGTAAAAAAATATGTTATCATGAAGACAGTCAAACTGCTGCACCGCTGCACAGAACACAAGGCATTCTGGGTACTGTCATAATTAAAACAGCGCTTTTCATTTTCTCACAGCCCCGAACACGCAACATCCCTCTAAACGGATTAATTTAGTATATTGTGCACTATTTTTGTTGAGGGCAAAGGGGTTAAGAGTGTGGTTATGGGCACAATCTAAAACATTCAAATTTCTTGTCAAAATATTACTGGTATTTCCCAAAACAAGTAGATTATACAACACAAGTATGTATGCACATGTATTGAACGGGGTAATTTAAATTATCCTGAGCAGTGTACCTGGGGTTTTGTTTGAAGAGGCATGCAAAGATTTAGAGAGATAAAGCTCATATCAGTTCCAACTGTCTATGGCTGGTCTTTCCAAAAGTCTGTCAGTTAGTATCTCAGCCAAATATAATAAGCAACACGAACTCCCCTCCTCTCCATGTTATCTGGGTTACAGATGAGTAGACAAAAGAAGTGTGTGGATGCCAGTGAAAGCAGACGGTGGTGCCAGTGTTCAGGGAGAGTGCAACTAATCATGGGTTTGGTAACCACAGGGCAGGCTCCGCCCCCACAGGGTAAACCACACCCCCTGGCAGCGGGGACCTGACAGTTGGTTGGCACAAAGGGAAAGAGAGGAGAAAGAGTAGGAGGAGACGAGAGATTGTGAGGAAGAGGAGAGAGCAAAATATATGAAGATGAGTAGAGAGGGGAGTAGAAGAGACAGAGGAAAGAGTACGTCAGAGGAGAGAGAGAGGGGGGGGAGAGAGAGAAAGAGGAGGAGATCCAGAGAAAGCAACAGAGAAAGAAAGAGGAGAAAAGCTTTCGACACAGGCCTCATTTCACACATCTGTCACTTTAACTGATCAGGGCAGAGGGATTGTACACATACTTCAGATAGATACAAATCAAATAGTCAGAATGCTCCCTGCTTTCCTGCAATACCTGGGCTCCCCTGCTGGTCAGAACATGAACATCATGGATATCATGGATATGATATGCATTATTATAATCCACTATGTCACAATTCCAACAAGTCCAGGAGTTGCAATCATCAAAGCTTTACCAAATAACTGTAATTCCATCCTCTTCCTAGAGTTGACGAATGTTCCAGTTATCAATTCGATTTTATTAAACCAGCGGCTTCAGTATTTTCTTTATTCGTATCGCAACTGTCTAAGGATACATTTTCTTCATGGAAAATGAAAACTACTAAAAGCACCTGAGCCTAACAGGAAAGGAATAGCAACAATATTCCACCGCAGGCCATTTGCTGCCTTATAATCCATGTGATTGGAACACAGTAAATGTTTCAGGGATTTATGATGGCTGCCAGGATACGCTATTGTATTCTGGTAAAACGCTTGCATCAGGCATGAAACCAACGCAGCTCCCTCTGCTTTTATTTCAAGCACCAGTTGTTTGCAACAGGCAGAGTGGTGACCATCGCACAGCTCCTGGTGATTTACAGGGTATTCACAACCTGAACTCTGGATAACTCAGTGAGGCCAAGGAAACTATAGCCAAAGCAGTACATAACACATGGCTTTGGATGTCACAGAACACTGTGAAAACACTATTAGAACACTGCAAGGACATTGTTTAAACAATGTGAGAACTCTAGTTAGTGTTCTTGAGATTTTGGACCGAAATTACCGTCAGATTATTATTGCACCTTCTAACAAGGACAATAAATGGAAGAGTTACCTTTAAACGGGCTTGGCTCTACTGGACTTTTATAGCCACCCAGGCGACATCCTAAATGACACATTTTCCCATAAATTGTGTACTTTTTACAAGGGCCCATAGTGGACCTGATGAGAAAAAAGAGAAGTAAATTGAACCTAAAAAAATTATGTAAATTTAAGTGATAATGTTCATTTTCATTAGTAGTTATTCCACATAGAAGGTTTGAGTCAATGTGATTTATTTTAATCATTATGATGTCAAAATGTTACTCTTGGCTAATGACCAGTGTGTCAGGTAAAATAAAGAGACATTCATGTTAGTTTAGTCACCAACTGTAAGGGTTAGTTTTATCAAACTACTTCTCTTGGCTTACTCAGATGCTGAAAATAGTTGTTATTACCCCTGTTTTAGGAGGTTAAAGGAAAGGTCATTATGGAAAAGCAATGACTGGTAATGTGAAAATGTATCACCCTTCCAGAATCAGTAGTTACCTTCCCAGTGGAAACCTATGCCCCATGTTGGCACTACTTCTGAACAGGTTGCATATGTTTCAGATGAATAGTAGAGGACTGTTTGGAAAATAGAATTTCATTTGGAATGCAACTAGTTTAGTGTAACTTGGACTGACCTCTGAATAGACCCGATGAAGAAAGAACAGAGCTGGAAAACCAGTTTGAAACAAACAAACCAGTCTGTTTCAGCCATAACCTTACATACATGGGCCATTGAACCAAAACACTATCACTTAGAACAGACTTACCCATTTCAGCCATACAGAATCACTCAGAACAGACTTACCCGTTTCAGTCATTCACTTACATTCATGGCCAATTGCACCAAAACACCACCACTCAGAACAGACTTACCCATTTCAGCCCTACACCAACATTTAGAACCGATGGTCCCGCTTTACCCATATATGATCACCCAGAACCGACTGTCCCGTTTTAGCCATATACTATCACTCAGAACAGTCTGTTTCAGCCATACACCATCACTCAGAACAGTTTGGCCCTTTTCATTCATACACAATCACAAAAAACAGACTGTCCCTTTTCACCCTAACACCTTTACACAGAACAGAGTGGTCATTTCACCCATACACCATCACACAGGAAAGACTGACCGGTTTCACCCATACACTATCACACAGGAAAGACTGACCGGTTTCACCCATACACCATCACACAGGAAAGACTGACCGGTTTCACCCATACACCATCACACAGGAAAGACTGACCGGATTCACCCATACACCATTACACAGGAAAGACTGACCGATTTCACCCATACATTATTACACAGGAAAGACTGACCGGTTTCACCCATACATTATTACACAGGAAAGACTGACCGGATTCACCCATACACCATCACACAGGAAAGACCGACCGGTTTCTCCCATACACCATTACACAGGAAAGACCGACCGGTTTCTCCCATACACCATAACACAGGAAAGACCGACCGGTTTCTCCCATACACCATAACACAGGAAAGACTGACCCGTTTCACCCATAGACCATCACACAGGAAAGACTGACCGGTTTCTCCCATCCACCATTACATAGGAAAGACTGACCCGTTTCACCCATACACCATCACACAGGAAAGACTGACCCATTTCACCCATACACCATCACACAGAACAGAGTGGCCCGTTTTAGCAGCACACTAACACAGGTAACACATGTTCACCTGAACACCTTGGAAACACTCTCCAGATCTACTCAATTTGCAAGAGACCTAACCCACAACCCTAACATGAACCTGTGTGTGTCTCACCAGCCAAGTTGTCCATCTCCTTCTCTTGCAGCAGACTGGTAGTGTCATCGTCTCCGTCCAACATCAGGTCCGTCTCTGGGCTCTGATTGGCTACGGCCTGGCTGCGGAAGCCTTTCTTCGACTTTACCGTCTTGTCCTCCTCGCTGCCTGGAGAAAACAGTCAGACAGAAAAGTTGGAGAACAGCCAGATAGCTAAAAAACAATCCCCAAACCTCAAAGAACAGATACATATCAGTGTATAAAGATAAAGAGAGTACTGTAAACGCTTTTAAGGGTCCCATCAGTGGAGCTAAAGGGGAATCTGGTTTTGATAGTTTCATAAAAGGCATACCATAACATCTGGTGAGGCTGAATTACCCAGTACTCTGAGTACCTACATAAACTATCAACAGATGAATGGACGTGACGTTTAGCAGAGGACACTACAGCAGGTTTCCCCAAACTCTTTCCTGTGGCCTCAAGGGCCGCATTTAAGTTTTTGCCCTAGCACTACATATTTCAATCAGCTTTGTAGAGCTACACAACTGATTTTAAGTATTCTTTAACAATTGGTGTCTGAACCCACAGTAAACCTATGAATAAACCTCAATCATTTTCGGCAGGATAACTGATAGGCTGTATGCATTATTTTTTATAGGGTTAACTATATAGCATGATTAACCATCAAGCACTGGTGGTTTCTTGAGACCAGCAACATAATGCACAAAAATGTCGGTCGATGTTCTGTATTGGCGATTGTGAGCTCAGACAGAATTACAATGTCCAGACAGTTAATTGAAACCATGGTAACACAAGCACTGTGGTGTAACAGCGGAATCACTTAACAAACAGCAATTTCAGATCTAGACCTCAGTGCCAGTTCTTAAGGTGATTTTCATTATTCCTCCATAGTGAAGGACTGACATGGTATACAGTGGGGCAAAAAAGTATTTAGTCAGACACCAATTGTGCAAGTTCTCCCACTGAAAAAGATGAGAGAGGCCTGTAATTTTCATCACAGGTACACTTCAACTATGACAGACAAAATCAAAAAAAAATCCATAAAATCACATTTTTAATTTGTTTTGAATTTATTTGCAAATTATGGTGGAAAATAAGTATTTGGTCAATAACAAAAGTTTTGTCTGTCATAGTTGAAGTGTACATATGATGGCCTCTCTCATCTTTTTCAGTGGCAGAACTTGCCAACCCTGCCCCAATGTAGGCCCAAGCCTGCTCCAACGTCCCCATTCCCAGCCCAACCCTGCCCCAATGCAAGCACAAGCCTACTCCAACGTCCCCATTCCCAGCCCAACCCTGCCCCAATGCAAGCACAAGCCTACTCCAACGTCCCCATTCCCAGCCCAACCCTGCCCCAATGCAAGCACAAGCCTACTCCAACGTCCCCATTCCCAGCCCAACCCTGCCCCAATGCAAGCACAAGCCTACTCCAACGTCCCCATTCCCAGCCCAACCCTGCCCC
>JACXGK010004684.1:0-36867 GCA_016801125.1 Novumbra hubbsi
ACGGTGGTGGTTAATGGTGTGGTGTGGTCCTCACGGTGGTGGTTAATGGTGTGGTGTGGTCCTTACGGTGGTGGTTAATGGTGTGGTGTGGTCCTTACGGTGGTGGTTAATGGTGTTGATGAGCCGGAGACCAACGTGTGCGTGGTTGTTGGTCATGAGCACAACGTCAAAGAGCTCGTCACTCTCAGGGTACAGCTCCCTCAGCCGGGAGTTCACCGCCTCCAGAGCCTGGGGCCACAAAACAGAAGCTCTCAGAGGTCAATCTGTCCCACAGCATGGCGCCTCACCCATGAAGACTTCCTAGGCATCCACAAGTGGAGATATTGAAACTGTGGGTGTGTTTGTGTAGCTAGTCTAGTCTGTGTGTGTGTTCTGGTCTCTGACCTTAACAAAAGGAAACGCAGGACCTGGACCGAAGGGCTCTGTCTCGTGCTCGATCTGATACTTGAGATAGTCCTCCATGCCTTTCAGCTCGTAGATCTGCTGTTCCTTATCCATGTTGAAGAGGACTCGTGACGACACAGCAATGGTAATGGCATTCTGAGGCTCAGGCTATTGGATGAAGGCACACAAAGCGCAATGCCTTAACATACCCTAGAAAAACAACATGGACACTAAAATACCCCATACAACCCTGGTCCTGAAGAGCAGCAGGAACCTCATGGTTTTGATTTAACCAACCTGGAAAACCAGGTGTGTTCTTTTTCTGAAGATTGTCGCAAGCTTTCCACATTCTAGCAAGCAAGCCATTATACTTTTACTCCAACCAGGACGTGGGTTAACTCATCCGAGGGAACCCTCACTTACCTCATGACGTCTGTTAGCTTTGGAGGTGCAAGAGCCGCCTGAAACTGAACAACACAGGCGCTCAGGCACTGGAGGAACTGTGGAGACCTGCGCTTTGCAAACAAGCACTTGAAAACAAGTTTTGACAAACCCATCTAACTTCAAACAATTGTCACACAGCTATGGATATTTTGAACATATATTGCAAACAATGTGTACGCAGACTAAATGTTTACCGTCGCCTTGTTTAATTTGACCAGGACAGGTTATATTTAAGTGCACTGGACATTCAACTTGCACCTTTACCATATCAACTATTTGTTTGCACTAAAGGCATGCCCACTCAATAAGGGCAGAGAGATGAAGTAATTCAGAGACCTCACCCGTTGACGTATAAATACTCATTGGTTTGAGATGCTTGGTGGGGGTGGAAGGGTTGAGCCTGGTTGAATCCGTTCCTTCCCAGGATGCTCTGGGTGTGGTGCCTGGGCTGGTCAGAGTCTGGCCGACGGTTACGCTCGTCATCCTCTCTATGTGCCTCTCTATTAGTACTGAATGGGCGTGTTGCTGTCTCTCGCTCTTACCCCCGAAGCAGGCAGACCCAAATGAGCTGCCGCTCTCTCCCTCAGGCAGTATTAATGCGGTCCTCACGTACACTCATGTGTACCATCCTCCGCGGTGCATTCAGAAATGAGGGCAAGGTAGGTAGAATGTCCAGATGTGCTATAAGAGGGGGAGATGGAGGGAGGCAGTATGCTAGCTGATGTTCCTTGTTGTTTTGGGCACGGACCTCCTCTCTGCAGCCCTTGTTTCGATGTTGAGTCCTACCTCTACGTTTCTATTGCACTCTCATCGGTTTATAGATTTCAGGTCATCTTACACTCTCCTCCCTTTTTTAACCCGTTGCCGGGTATGAATTCTGCATTTGTGTCACTCGGTTGATTTTATACAGTGACAAGTGCAGGTGCGTTTGCGGTGGTAGGTGTCAATGGAAATGCAGGTTCATGCCATCGTAAAATGCTAATAATGCTAAACATCAACCTCTTACGGTGCATTCAAGTGCTATGAGGGGCAGACTAAATGTTCACCCATGGTTGACCTGCTCTAAGAACACTGCAGGAGTGCTCAGAGAAGTTTTCCTCTTCCCTTATTAGTGGAACGGGAAATTATGTCACTGGATCCATTGTTCCCTCTGTATTCCATGATGTCGTCTTGTTGTCTCTGATCCAAAGCCCTGCAGCACTTTCCTCCAAAAGAATTACAGGTCAGCAGCAGTTGCTAAGCAACCACGGGACCCCCACATGAAGATTTGATTGGTTGCTGTGAGTGCAGGCTCTGGTATAAAGTCTGTGAAAGGAAGTCAGTGATGCAGACGCCCCAGAAAAACGAGATGATGTCCTTTTGCTTTGAAGACCAATAATAGATATTAAAAATACATTAACATTATTGCTTTACAGTTTAAACACAACATAGGCAGATACTGTAAAAATCGGTTTATAATGTCTGGTAGAGATAAAATATGTCCTGTAAAGGGCTTTATAGAGACAAATTGTTAAAGGGTTTGCACATGCAATTACATCTTATGTATCAAATAACAGAGATGGTTCCCCAACAAACATGGGCACATAAGTCTACAAAGAGGATTGAACTAGGAAATGTTATGAATTTACAGAAAGTGCAGAGTCTGTGCCATTCCCTCGATCATTGTGTAAGCAGCAGCAAGACGTGGTCTCCTGTGAGCTGCAAACCCCTCCAGCAGGCTATCTGGATAAAACATGTCAGAGGGCATTTTATCGATCTACTCAAAACATTTACTAACCCAGACTCTTTAGGAAATGGGCTCCCATTTGTGGCATGTGAAAGGGCATGCCCACACAGTTTTATGTAGTTACCAGGAAGCGACCACAAATTAAGTGAAGTAACATTACTATTTTGGGGGCCCAACAAGCTTAGTAAATACCCCCACTAGAGGGCAGCATTAGATTAGTTAAATTCCCTATGACAGCACAAGATCATTGGTCGGGCTTACAACCTAGAGTACGAAGGCACAGGTACATAATCTAGTTACTGTGACATAAGAATGACTCATTTAGAATGTCTTCTGATTACATTATGCAATGCCTTGTGGTGGGTCTTTTGCAAATGACAGGGCTTCAAATTAAATATTCTATACAGCCTTTTGGTAAATCGTGCTAAAAATGAGCAGAACAATGAAGGTAAATACAGTACATAATACACAAATGTTAATTCATAATGCAATTATTTTGACACCCTAAAACTTGTATGGAAAACTCCAAACATAGACAAAAACAACAATTTGATTCACTATGCCCAAACGAAATACGATTATACGAATGCGGAGAAAAGCCATTTTACGGATGCAGAGAAATTCTTCAGTGAAAACGGATGCAGAGAAATTCTTCAACGAAACTGAGGAAACATATCCATAATGGCAGATTACAAGAGGCTGTTATTTAGAGTGAACCCACAAGGGTTTTTATGGAGCTTCCTCCAAGCTCATAACCCTCTAGTGGTTTGCTGGAGCTAATGAAATCAGGGGGCAGTTGGAGCCACACCCACTAATTTAAACAACAGGCAGCTCCTCCCCCTAGAGTGGCGGGAAATGCTGGAGACTGAAAGAGACAGACAGAGAATGAGCAGTCAGAAAGAGAGAGAGGGGACAGAAGAGACTTCAGTGGGGTGTCCAGGAGCTTTCCTACTACTACTAAACCTACTACGGGTTGCCCTGGCAACATGCCAGATGCAGCATCTAGGAGGAAGGGAAAGAGAGAAAGACATTAGCACGCCCCCTTTGTTTTGGCGCGAGGTGGATAAAGAGATCATGCTCCGTCACAGCAGTAGTCCTGTGGGCGGGGACTAAGCGTCAGTGTGGGGGCAGAACAAAGAGGTTTGCAGGGGCAACACAGACACAACAGGGTCATTCTTAAATTGCGGTGGTAAATGCCTACCCTTGGACTTTAGCACCTTGTAAAACCCCTTACATAAAAATGAACATGGCAAGGTTTGAAGATTTAGAGATATTTGTTTTAAAACCGTGAACAATGTTATGTGCTGCAGTTTAATAAAATAATGCAAAAGCCAGAAATATGTTTGGGGTGTTTCCAACTTGAATATCTGATTAAAAAAATTTACAATAAACTTGATTAATCACTAGTTCCAGTCGGGAAGGGGACAGCGCTTATGATGAAAATAAATGGATAATTCTTAAGAATTTTGTGAGGAAATTAGACATTATTTTTTAAAGGATTGAGGACTTGTAATGTTAGCATGTGTTTTTGTCTAAAACCACAGAAAACGTTTGTGTGCCTAAAATGACCCATTAGGAGTGAAATCCTCAAAAGAGAGCCCACAGTCCAGCTGTTCCTTGTACTTCCTGCCTCTGAGAGGCCCTGCTCAAAAACAGGAAGTGTGAGCGGCCTCTACTCTGTTTTCCCATGGCTAGAAACATAGCCACTGCATCTCTCTGACAGAGACAGAGAGGAGGGCATTGATTATTACATAAACAGTCAATGTGCTGTTCTATTTTCGGCAATAGCGGTGTTGCTGACTCTACAGCTCTGCACACATTCAGCTTCTGTTGTTTGACAGTTGTGAGCCGGACCGGCAGAGACTGGGATTTGAAGCTAGAGGAGGGCACAACAATTGTCAGGCTTCATGTTCAGCACTCACCCACTTGTTCTCTCTGGGATCTGTCTGTCTTCATGCCTGCCTACTGTATTTCCCCCGCCCCCCTCTCTCCATCCGTTTGATAATTAGCCACTGCGTGCCTGCTAGTGGTGGGGGAGAGATTAGTGAGGGTCTGCTGTTGCTTCATTGTAGAGACAAAGAACAGGGTAACCAAAGAGAGCCCAGCGACAACTATGGGGTCCGCAGGGGGTTAAAGGGGATGGGGGAGGGGTTAATGTCCCTCTGAGTAGCTCGAGGGTATGCAGGGGGATGGAGATCTTCAATGGGACAAAATTCAAAAGATGCAGCAAGTGTCCCGAATTACAACTACAACCGATGCAACTTTATACTGTGAAGTGCCGTGGAGCTGAACAAAGGAACATCTGCTTACTGACAAAGCATTCAGACACAGCAACGGCTCTCTGCTTGGACTCAATGGCTTTCATAACTAGCAACAGGTTAACAACTGAGGAAATAAAAGATGAATTCATGGCTGTAGCAATAAAATAAAAACATTATTTAAACTTTGCCAGACAAGCACATTATAATACACATATGTGTTTGTTAACTGAGTCATTTGTGAGATATCCACTATATTAAAAAATATTAACCTCATAATATTACCACTTACTGTGTTTTGTTGTCATGCACCATAGCACCAAAGAAAATTCCTTGTATGTGCAAATGTGCTTGGGAATAAAGTTTTTTCAGATTCTGAACTATATTATATATTGGAGTAAGATTTAAAATGGAGTACCAAACAAATAGTTTGGTATTTTTTTAGTATTCACTGCTCAATAGAATTAGTAGAAGTTTCTTCCAGATGAGTTTATTTTGGTTGGGTCGTTGTTATACTAAATAAGTTATAATACAGCTAAGGAGAAAACTCAAATATACACATAGCTTTTGGCAACAAAGGAACAGACAGAAATTGTCGACGCGTCATAATCCCCATAAAGCCAAGCGGCAAAATGTGATAACGCTACTTTTCGCATTTCGTCAGTAATTTGGGATTTTCTACAAATATGTCTGGTTTTGGTTAGGCTAAAACTAGACTTTTTACAACCCCATCTCTTTAGGACGAATTAACATTTGTCAACATATTTGCTTCAATTACAAACAATATATTTGCAATATGTATCCAATATATATTGTAGATATTTACACGATTATGGAAATGGAAAGGTGGCGTAAGCCTGCATCAAACACAGACTTTATTTGAAGTGGATCTAAAAATGTTTTAAATACATTTAGTTGGAACAGAAAGAGACGCGTTTCCAGTTGTGCAGTAAGGCTGTGTTGGGATTATTGACTCATTAAGATGTTAAGTCTATACACAGAATGGAATGGACATCAAAAACAAGCTGTTGGCCATATTTCTTAAACATCCAAATATGCAATGTATATTCAAATTCACTCTCGCAATGTTTGCTGTCCATACATGTCTGTCGGTCTAGCCTAGGACATAAACGTGTTTGCTGGTTCAGTTAAAGTTATACCACGGGGAGGGAAAATGGGAATTCCGAACGACACATTGTATAAAGATACAGTGTCAAGCTAGCCGTTGTTTAGTTAGTGTTTAAATCTAAACCTAGCTACAAAGGTTTCCATATCCTGCGCCAACTTGGACTCATATATACACTGATCGTTTTATAGGTCGGCTATAGTTCTACCAATTCTATGGGAATTCTTAACCACACGTTGGCAAAGCTATTGCCCGAGAAATCAAAGTTAAGTCCATATCTTTTTGTTCATGCCATTCCCGTAGTAGGTACTAGAGTGCTAAATGTTATAGTTCCAAGTAGTTGTATGGGAGTAACACCTTTTACGTGCGTGTTTCCAATAATGAAAACAGCCGTATAGATCAACTGTAGTATTTATATTTTACTCACACAAACACAAGAACACAGCCTCACCCGCTCTCTAATTCTGTATGCATCGTTGCTAGGGTTAGAGGTCATAGAGCAGCTGTCTGAGCTGAGTCCCTATCCGCCCTGTCCTGTAGCCCTAGTCAACCATTTATAAGCTCTGTGGTTACAACGCAGGTACTAAAGCTACTCGTAGGTTACTATTAGTACAACCTACAATCTAGGAGCCTGTCGTGTCAGACTCTGTGTTTCTGATTATGATTAGGGAGTACCATGCTGTAGCATTTCTTTAGGTATGGGACCCTTTTGACTACATTGAGTGCTACACTGAACATCAAAATATTTTATTTTACACTTTCCCTTAATAATATATGTAAGGGTTTGCCACAGTTTCCAATTAGACAGTTTCTAGTTTTCTACAGTAAATCTGCTACAACATAATCTCCAAAACCTCTACAGTAACTATTGCAAATGTAACCCCAACACCTTCACAGTAATTACTCTACAATGTAATCCCCAACACATCTACAGTACCTACTCTACAATGTAACCCCCAACACCACTACAGTAACTATTTACAATTTAACCCCCAACACCTTTACAGTAACTACTCTACAATGTAATCCCCCAACACCTAAAGGTCAATGAAAAGTAAAAAAACAAAAACTGTCCCAAAAATCTCAAAGTAAGATTGAGCATCTTAGTCAAACTTATGCTGTAGTATGTGGCTTTCCTTTTCACAACTGTTTGTGTCACGCTATGCATCACCACCTATAGTCAAGTGCATGCCTTTACATGCACATACACACACACTCATTTGCATTTTCTCTCGGGATCTGTATAACACAATTAACCACAATTATCCAATTAGCCATACCAGGACAATTAACCACAGCCATGAAATCAACCATTAAGTATGAGTATGTCACTCCCTCTGGTATTTTATGGAAGCTGATATGCATAGGCAAACCGCCATTCCTGGTTTGAAATAGGCATGGTTTGGGATAGGGCCAGGGTTAGGGTTGAGGGTGCTGATTAACATCTTAAGTCCAGGAGTTGAGTAATGAGGATACTTGCTTGTGAAGAGAGATTTCAACAGACATGGGGAATAGAGAACAGATTGTACCGAGGAGCGGATCTACAAATCAGGAAGAAGACAGTTCCCTGTACCGCTAGCCGACTGAATCATCATCTCTCCACAGCTCCACCCTGATCAGACATAAACACACTGCAATCTGACCACAACCAGAACAGATTCTAAATACAAAGCATTCCACGACATACATGAGTCGCCCCCATAGACACATGAATGACTGCATCAGAACCACGCCAGAAAAGCAACAGCACACATTTGGATAAGATTAAGAGCCAGGCTGTAATGGTGATTATTGTAGGACAAAAATTTGTGAGAACGAACACGTGTGTTTCCTCCAGAACATGTGTATGTTAGGGATCACACATGCAGCAGTTGAGCTATTGCAGTGTGAGCAGGGATTCAGACCAGAAAAGCCAGTTGGACAAGCCAGTGGAGTTTAACCGTCAGGGGCCCCAGTAGAACACAACAGCTCACAGGACAAAGAGATCCTCTTACACACCACTTCCTGCATGGGAAAGATCCTGATGATGCTCCGCAGGAAGAGACACACTTGAGACGTACCATTGACTTTTCCTAGTCGTGTTTACACACGGATTTTCACTTATTACTATCATTAGGTACTGAAGTACCATTTAAAAAACACTCCAAGACAAACACACCATGCAGATGACTGACAATATGCACTGTGTATTGTAATATTTAGCGAATGGTTGCATAGCATTTATCTGGCTTGCATAGTCTACGGATCAGGAAACAGAGAGCAGATTGCTTGTATCTGTTCTAGTACTATGCTATCTGATCTCAGGATACTTCGACTTCCTTACAAATGAACACACACATTACCACACACAACATGCGTCTGATCACTAACACATACATTACTATATACAACCTGCTGTGGAATAATTCAAATGTTTTTATGGAAAAGCATTATAAACAGTAAAATTGAAGATGTGGGCCAGCAATTCAGCCCCCAGGAACCCATCCGAGGCATCCAAAAGGCTGGCATATCAAAAGTAAAAATGTACTTTATAGAGAAGACAACGTGCTATGGACGTGAACATTTGACAGTTTCATGAAAAGGTTTAATAACTGCATTGGTTAGCAACAAATGTGTGTTTATGAGCTGAACCATTCCACCTCACTAAGTAAGATTATGAAGAACACCCGGCAGAATGGTAGAGCGAACGGATGCCCCAGGGGCGGAGATGGGGCTCAGTGAATGCAGGTTAACAGCCAACCGTCAACTGTAGGACAAAGGACTGTTAGGTGTGAGACGGTTTAGGGTGTGGCTTACTGGTCTATCTGGCTGCTTGTTATGTCCATGGATGATCAAATAATCCTAATTCTCAAATTTCTGACAATCATTATTCTCCTGTTCAAACAGGTTTGGCCCCAATTTAAATCTTTCTTCAAAGATTGTTGATGTTGAATGGTTTCTCATCCTGAAATAATTCTATGGGTCAAGACAATTTGTAATTCATTGTTCAGTTCTTTAAAACAAACATCACAAAGACATTTTAACCAGTGATTACAGTTGCTCTTGGGCCAGAGGCTATTATCAAATTATAACTACCTAACATTTTATATATTTTTTTAAAACATGATCATTTATACATAAAAAACAAATATCACTTCAGAATCATTTGTGGGCGGTTTAAATGGCTGTTTACCGTTTTCTTATGCTAACAAGAGCTACTGATGCTATTGGCCTTGGATGCTTAGCTAATTGCAATCTAATTGCACAAGCATGTCTCAAGCATACAAAAATAGTACCAGCTGTGTAGGATGGCAAATGACACCTAGCTACATTTTATGGGTAAATGAAACAAAAGACCAGGCTAGTCATAAAACATACCCAAGCTGACAGGGCTTTAAAACCTTACATATCTTGACCACAAAAACTCACCCTCAGAATACCAGGAAGTGGTGAAAGTAAGTTAAAGAAAACTACGCAAGCTTTTTATTAGATACTAAATTGTCTCCACTTGAGCATTCACAACACTTTTACCTTTTGCAGTCAACGTTCCATCCACTTTCTACGCTACACAGAAGGCGGACATTCCTGTGTATAATAGGACTAACACCAGCTCAGAGCAGACCTGCTCTCCACCTCCCAGGGACCGTTCTAAAGATACAAGCGCGCGTGTCCTAGTTGAGAACATATCAGGTGCCGGTGCACAGCCGCCACTGCAGAGGGGAGGATCCTCAGAGAGTTCACACATTTCAAGGACACGTTCACTCTATATCCAGACTAGAACCAGCTTCTGCATGGTTCCATCTGGCCAGATCTTGCCAGTGGAGCCGAGGGCACGGTGATACAAATGCTCACTTTGAAGTCTGTAGAAAAAAACACGTGCATGAATCAAATGGAAAATATATCCATTGGATTCACTGTGCATATAAAGCATATCCACATCTTAAGGTCGGCACCACCCAAAGATAAACTTGACATTTGATAATGACATGAAGGACAAAGGAAACATGTGGATTGATACAGGTTTCCATGGAAACTGATTCAGAGAAGCAGTCAAGTAATGCTTGAGCCAGTCATACCATCCCGACCTTAGATCTGTAATGCAAAAGTTGTCAAATGTGATTGTGTTTGTGCATTAATGAGGAGTTGGGTCATGCAGATTCTCTTTTTCTCGATCATGATCGAACATTGAATCAATGCACTGCTTCAATTCCTTAATTTTTAAACTAGCCAAAATAGTAGCAATATACTTGCCGTGCAGCCATTCGAAAGAACAAAATAACCAAATTATATGCAAATATCATATCAAATTTAATGCTTCCACTCATTTCAAAAATTCAAACAGAAACAAGCAGTGAACATAGCAAAGTGACATGTGTAATTATAAACAAAATAGAAACTCCCAGAAGCCATTGATACAGAGAACAAAATGAATATATCCTTAACAAAGCAATATGCTATTATTTACAAAAACAATTTGTACATCAAAATAACAAAAAAAAAAAAAAGTTTAGTTACTTCCTATTTACACCACTAAACAGCCAATCAAACGGTGCACAAACACCTATATCCTAGACAGTCTAGATGAGGAGACAGTCTTATAACATTTGGACGTCAGGTTCAGTCAGGTGAATCACAGCCTCCCCTCACCTAGTTTCACCCAACAGCAAGCCTTTGCTCTGGTTTCACAGTGCGTCACAATGGAACTCAAACAGAATCTACTGCTCTAGTAGACTCAAGAGTAGGTCGAAATCCCTCGATACATCAACATCTACCATAACTCTTAGAACAGCGAAGCAACTGAATTACAAAAGTAGTTTTCAAACAAACTGAATCATTTGGGCTTGCTAAAATGTGGAGTTCCATCTAATACAACTGTTGCAAGCTTGCTACCGATACAGACTCAATTTAAGACACACCAATTTTCAAGTTCCAGCTTGAGGCATTGTGTAACTTAGCTTGAAATGCGGTAGCAATTGAGCCTAGAAACGATGTTTCTGTTCACCTCCTCTAAATTTGACATATGAACTTCATGCACACTATGAACCAACACCCCAAATGTTTGTCTCATATAGTTAACTACCACCTTTATCCTCACTCAATGTGCAAAGAGACAACACGAGCGAAAAGTACAAAAATCTCCTTAATGTCAGCCTCCCCAACCACGGGTTCACAGGCTCACAGATCCACCAAGTTTTGAAGGAACTCAATAGCTTTATTTGAAGGAGGCTTTTGTTCATTAAACAGCGCTAGTTTTCTGTTTTGTTTTTAAAGTGGCAACTTGCTTAGAGTGGTCTATGGCTTCTTCGAATGAGGCAGTTTATTGGTTAAGAGTTTGTTGGAAAGTTGGTCACGAGCCCTCAAGGGCGTTTCAAGTCAGCAATCCTCCGGAGGAGCCGCTGCTGCCGGGCTTTCAGGCGTTTCCTCTCCTGGGTCTGGTGTTTCTCTCGGGTGTGCAGCTGGAGCAGGTACTCGGTGGCCTGTGTCAGGATGGCCACCTTGGGGGTCTTGGCGGACTCCACCAGGCCAGGGATCTCATCCCGCAGGGCCAAGAAGCGAGAGCGAAGGTCATTCCGCCTCTTCCGCTCCAGGTAATTGTGGTTCTTCCGGCGGTCCGTGTCCTCTGCGTCTGAGCTCTGGGGGCTGTCTGCCGAGGACCCTGCAGGGGATGTGGAGTGCGGGGAGTTCGGCTGCTTGTGGCCGGACGCCTGACAGGAACGTTTGGTTTGTGGCTCCTCCTCTTCTTCGTCGTCATCATCATCGTCATCCTCCTCCTCATCATCATCTTCTTCTTCAGGGTCACTGTCAGGGGAAGGGGCCGCGTAGTTGTGCTGCTGTCTATGGACAGACATGTGGAAACGCTTTGGACAGGGGTCAGCGCGAACAGTGATGGTCCCGGGGTTACGTGGGCCCAACAGTCGGACCCGGCTCTGCTTGCTCTCCACCGTCACCACGTCAATCTCCTCATCATCGTTGTCTGTTACATCAGAGGAACCAACACATAAATACACATGCAGAGGAGGCTTGGTGCCTCGCTCTTCTGACAGGCTGTCACTGAAGAAAACACTGGAAATTACCAGAAAGAATGTGGCAAAACATGTCTGAAACCTTTTGTGGGACAGGGGTTCTTGAGGCAAAAAACCTTCAATGAACTCTTTACAGTCTATATTTTAAGTAAAGCAGACAATTTGCTACGGTCTGGTCCATGTTAGGCATGCTGAAAATAAGTATTTTATAGAGCCACTGGCTCATCTTCATACAGCAGAAAGATTCGCACAGGGTCTGAAACCACAAATGTCCCACCACCACATTGCTCCTCTCAAAAAGGTTCATGAAGAAAACAGGATAAAGGGTAAAAACCCTGTGCAGAATGTGTATATTACAGTTTTAGACATAATTATGATTCAAGTCCATATAAGACTGCACACGGTCATTATAAACCTTCCCCTCCGAATTCTTCTAAATGGTTAGTTTGATGTTTCAGGCATTAGGATTTCAAGAGTTTAGCATAGAGACCCAATTGAATGATCTAGAGCCCATTCCTTGGCTAAATGCACCCAAACTGGCAGTAATTCAAAAAAGGACATTATCCCGCTCTGAACAAATGCATTGTTATTTCAACCCTATGGTGTGGAAGGATCATCCCAGTACATTCACAGCCTTTAAACTTCACCTACTGCACCTACTGCAGTCAACATCCTGCCTGATGCGAGTGTTTCCCTGGCTACCGCCCCTTGACACATGGAGAGGGCCACATCTAGGAGAGGTGAAGGGATTTACCGCATGGCTAGTTTCTTACCGGAGGAATCGGAGCGAGACTCCGAGCCCGATGAGGCAGACTTCCTACAGCCAGTGGTCGGGAAGGTGAGCACCGCTGCCGGATCAACGCATTCTGTCGCCATGGCACTGGGCAGTGGAGCGTCAGCTGGAGCCAGTGAGCTGCACAGCACTTTGCTCCCGTTCATCGCTGCAACATTCTGGTGTGCCAGCTGGGAGAGACGAG
Organism: Novumbra hubbsi; assembly: GCA_016801125.1. Classification (NCBI taxonomy): domain Eukaryota; kingdom Metazoa; phylum Chordata; class Actinopteri; order Esociformes; family Umbridae; genus Novumbra; species Novumbra hubbsi. The sequence goes on from JACXGK010004684.1 coordinate 12,918, forward strand.
GCTGGGCCGTAGCCGACAGGCGGCCATTGACCTTCTCCAAGTGCTTACTGGCCGAGAAACTACTCCACATGCAGTCTTGGATAATGATGGAGCTCACGTTCCCAAAAAGTTTCTCGGCCGGGAGTCCCTCGCACTCGTCCTCCTGACCCAGGACCTTGGACAGCCAGCCAAGCTGGTCTCCTGGGGTGAGGTGTGCGGCGCCACCGGTGAGTGTCCGGTTGGGAGACATGGGTGGAGTGGGCAACAGCTCAAACTTCTTCCAAATGTCCTCGCTGGGTGCGGTTGACTTGTAGAAATCCTCTTCTTTGTCAAGGTCATCTAAAAAGTAGTGCTGATAGCAGTCGTACTCCATCTCCCAGCTGTCACACGATACTCTGGAGTATATTCCAAGCATGAACAATTGCACTAGACTTCGATTCTTGAGGAAAATCTTAACACAACCTAAAAAAACAGTGAGGGTCAGTCCTCTTTTTTGTATCTATCTATGTATACATATACACATGGGCTATATTACTTTCTAACGTAGACATTATCGTTCAGATTAAACATGTACAAAGGGTGAACACTTCCCCTTCCAAAGACAACTTTTAATAAACCAGTGTGCAACGAGCAGCAATTGTTCAGAGCATTCTACATTGAGCCTGGTGTTGGGAACAAATGGGACTACATATAGGTTTGATCGATTTCTTATGGGGGTTTTCCAGTAGTAAACTAAAATGTCCATATAGGGCACAGCCTTCACTGAGCAGTTTGCGCCGTTGAATCTTACACAACAAAAGCATTTAGGAAATGTACTTTTGCACACAAGTCCTTTCGGGTACTTATGCAATTGGCCACCGTGCAACCTAAAACAGAGACTGTTGTTAGATCAGAAGGTGCGCAGCCTGGTTGAACATTAACGGATGAAAGCGCAGTCCCAAGCAGCGGTGCATTGAGACAAAACAAAGTAGGCTAGAGGGTATTTGCTTTGTCTTGATGTTCAAATGAAACGGGAGTAACACTAGCAGCAGCCAATCCGTAAAACAAGAATTAAATACACTATTATAAAATGTTTCTAGGTGTTATGTATGCAAGGTTGATTCATCTTCTAAAACCTTTCTAAAAACACTTACCAGTTTCTTTAAGGATCCGAACCAGAAATACCCGATACGAATCTACTCCGCATTAGCAGCTAGTTAGAACTCCTAATAGAAAAAAAATAGGCTAAACTGTAGGAGGTCACTCCTAGCGAAAAATATGAAAACAAAGCTGAAGTTCGATATAAAGATCATTCGGCAGTTTGTGTTAAAAAAAAGTGGTGTAATTGATTCCGCCCACAGACTGGTTAAAAAAAGACGCCACACAGTGCGTTTTTCGCGCCAGTGTGAAGATAAAGTAGGGAGTAGCTATATCTGCACTGGCGGTAAATCCAGGCGAGACCCGCGGTTCATTAGCATAAATGAGCACGCCCAGTTAAAGCTACATGCAAAGACACTTGGAGGTCTAGGACATGCAAATCACTTTGTCTATGAACCTTTTTTTGTGTGGTTTTGAGCATATATTTAGACGATACAGGACTGTACTGCAATCGTCATGAACCTTTTGATAATGAAAGCCAAATTTGAATCTATATATTTTGGGGTCTGGAGTGTATGCAGTGAGATAACTAAATTTGTATACGTAAAAATAGACAGTACATTTATGAATATTCATTGGTATGGCATTATAGAACGTCGTGGGAATCACTATATTACATTCTGTAGATTTATATCTGTAATATCGTAATCTAGCACAATGCAAGTTGATGGACAGTGGATATGGTGCTTTCCTACTAAAGTGTAAAAAATACTGATATTAAAACTATTGATATAAATGAGCTGAACTTTTTTAAATATATATATATATTGGGATTTACAGGAATGTCTGGGGAGAATCTTTTAACAATCCAAACAAATGTTAGCCAGTTAACACACTCAACACAAGCACACGTCTGCTAAACAATAAAAAACGGATCTAAATTGTTTTCTTTTCTTAATAGCCTTGTGGCCCCAGAATATACAGACACAGATTAAATCAACGTTCCAGTGTTACAGTGGCCTAAATCAACCGTTTCGCTATCATCTAAATCATACTGCAGCACAGTTTTATTCGGTACCAAATGAAGAATGTACAGATTTCCCTGTCTGCCCTGCTGTTGTAGCGATGCATATAATCCCAGTGGTCAATAACCAATATTGGTTACTCTGGGTGAAGACCCGTGTGCTAATGCTGATGCAAAATGTTGGTTAAATTGGTCTTCCGGCCCTCTAAATCTGAGCAACCCATATCTGCACAGAGAGAAAAACTCACCAAGAGAGACTCATCGAATTAAACCAAAGTAATTGCTAAATAAACGTAATTTACCAAAGTAATAGTTGGATTAAGAATCCAACTTAGATTCCAAAGGGACAGTTAAATAAACCATAAAAAACAAAACAAAGTGATAGTTTACTATGGAGTGCCCAATACAGTTTTCCCTTATATATCTGAGTATTTAAGGGGAGACCCAGAGAAGCCATTCTGTAAAGGATGTGTTACTGTTAATGATGTACATGAAATCTGTTAAAAGTTTTCCCATGTAGGGTGAAGAATGGAAAAATAGATTCACTCTACTGTAAGTGACTCTGGATAAGATTGTCTGCTAAAATGTGTTACTTTTAAAAGTCAAGGGGGGCTGTAGTTTAAAGCCCAAAGGTGACTGAAAGGTTATCAACAATCGTTAATCAAAGTATGTTTATTTGTCAGATGCACCGAATTACACAGCGTCAGTGAAATTCTAGTGATAAGGGACGCAGTAGGCATTAATAAAACATAAAGCAAAAATATACAAAGCGATCAAAACTAGCGATATTTGCAGAAAATGTATAAAGGGGAATATGGGCGGTATCAAAAGAAATCTTAATTATTACAAATATAAATGTAGTAGTGCTAATGTTGTCTCCCTTATGCGAGCAATTAGAGGGCATTTTGCAGATCGGGTAACATGGGGGAATATGCCTCCCATCTCCAATCAATGTCTAATTGTGTATATCTTGCCATGCTTAGAGGGAACAAACTAAAATAAATAAGTTGACTAATTGTTTGTTACTAAAAAAACATGTTTTTTAGGGAGTGGGGTGTGTTTTATTCCATTTGTTTGCAACTTGAAAGAAAAAAAAAATTACATGAAGAAACAATACTGTTCCGAGTCTGGAAGTGGAATTGTCTTTAGGAATAACTTAATATCCCTTTCAAACTTTTTGAATTTGATATTGAAATGCTCATAACCACTGCAGAGGGATAAGCAAAAGACCCAACAATCTTCTGGTACATTAGGATGCAATGCAAAATACCTTTCCGTAAGCTGCTGTGGCAGCAGGCGACTGGTCTGTGTTTATCTGGTTTCACAATTCAAACACTCTGTGAAGAAAGACAAACGTTAAAACGCAGCGTAAATCCACCACCTAGAAATTCTACAGTGGACAAACAAACCAATTTACTAACATGCGATCGCCAGTCTTTACTAGAGTTTGAGTCATAAGGTCACCAACGTCTGCTGTGGAGACAAGACAAGGTCAGAAACACAGAGCATCGCCCCCCCCTACTCCAACATCCTTCTCAACCCATCATAGTGATCAGAACGGACTGTATCCAATCACCTCATCCATACGGTTTTCCTTTATATATTCTGAGTATTTAAGGGAAGAGCCCGAGAAGTCATTCTGTAAAGGAAGTGTTATTGTTAATAATGTACATGAAATCTTTTCAGAGTATGAGGTCAAACACACTTCTATCCCATAATGTCATCACTGCCAAACACAATTAAGTCCTAGCTGAAGAAAAGTGCAAGTAGCTTTCTGTCAAAATTCTACTTTGTGTATTTAAATATATTTCATACAGGCTATCCTATGAAAATGATGTCGGGACAGACATCATCACAAACATTTTGTTTTTAATTTCTGTCTTCAGTTAACTGGCATTGCAGTTTCTAATGTAGAGCTACCTGTTAAAGGGGATCCATTATTAGCTACCTTTTAAAGGGGATCCATTATTTTCATCTCAAGGGAGGGGTTTACGCACCAGACCAACGGTGAGGATGTTATTCCTCCTCCTCCTGGCAGAAATGAATATTAATCCCTTGTAGCGCTCAAATCATGTGAACCGCCCCCCAAATTAATATGTAGAAACTACTATTTCCCCAAAAGACTTTTTCACCTGAACGCATTTCTGGGCTGAGTTTGACAGGTCACATGGTCCAGAGACTTCTTGGGACTACTTTTAACAGGTTAAGATATTCAGTCATGATGAATGTATAATACGTTGAGTAGATGATTATGAGAGACAAAAATATCTGTTGTTAGTTGAGTCTTGGGAATTCAGTCATATAATATTAATGGAAATCAGGTAGTTGAGTGGCAACAGTCACCAAACAGCTCAAAATGGAACAATTATGAACTGTACATGTTGAACTGAATGTGTGACCGAGCTCCTCCCTGCAGCCCGGACCAGACTCACGCTAACCTTGGTCATTCTCGTCACACTGCGCAAAGACAACCTCCTTCCAATCTGCTACTTCTGAAGAACAAACGTCTTACAGGCCCATACAATTCCAATAAAGGCCCTAACTCCTCCTATTTTAATCTTCCCAAATAAATGGATAGAATCGTTCCTTAGCAGGGTCATTGTTGGCGTAACAATGGTGAACACTAACAATAGGCTCATGGGAGTAGCTTCCCAAGTCAACTGCAGCTTTACTTCAAGTGACTCCCATTGTCTTGTATTGTGAGTGTAGCATAAGTGGAGGAGGACATGGGAAGGAGCCTTGTGGGGGCTGTAGGTGGTGTGGGCGGGGAGGTCCGCTTTAGAGAGTAGTCATGCAGGGCACCCAGTCAACCACCCATAAAGACATAGAAGGCAAGGCCGAGTGGCAGAAACATCAGCTGGAATGCAGGGTTCTCAGAACATTCTGGAAGTAACCCACCGTCATTACCCATGACCCCTAACCCCTGACTTCTGAACTTATCCTCCCTCTCCAATATAAACTATGGAAAACAGACTGAACATTTTCCTGTCACCCTCTGCAAGTTATAAAAACAGAATTGCTCCAATTCTGCTCCAATTGCTCCACGTATTGATCCTGAAGTTTTTGCAACTATCACTTCCATGGTATACATTCTGAGGGAGAAGGTACACTAGCATTTAGAGCATATGTTACTGAAAGTGCATGATTCAATCTCCAAGCCAGGAAGTTGAAAAACCTGTTCTGTCCTTGAGCAAGGTTGTTAACCCCAATGTCTCTAGAATAGAACAGCTGCTAAATTAAACCTCTGTTTGGAACTGAGTGGATAACTAAGCAAATTAGTATTTTATTATCCAAACTGATAACATGTATCGGATCTTTGTGTTGGGGAAGTCGAACATTGCGGCTGATCAATCATAAAATACTGCACACGAGCACAACCTTCAGTTCACTTGGAGAATATAAGACTTTAATTCAGTGGTCATTTCAAAATGCCAATTCAAATGTACCTTTGGAAGGTTTTTTACACTTAGACATGGCTTTGTCATAGTCAAGAACTAAAACTAATGTTCGCATCTGACACCACAGTTATATAACACACACTGCAGGGAACATTATGGTAAAACATATTGTATCATAAAACAGTGTGTGATGTTGTCTGCATTTGCCGAGTTTGACTGCCCTCTAGTGTTTTCTTCGCTGTGGTAGGAGAGAATATTGAGTTAGGATATCTGCCATCCATATGTGTATGTGTTCTGCCATTGACATCAGTCGTCGTAAGGTACATCGTTTACAACATGGCCCACAAGTTCACAGTATAACTGACAAAAGTTTCTAAAATGTAATATTGCGTCACCGAGTAATGGTCAAGAACAGGGGTTCTCAACATGTTTCATCCCACGGACCACCTAATTAAATAAAAACGTTCACAGATCACCACTAGACATTCATATCTGAATAAACAGCTTTTGAGTTGTCAATGCCTGTTGCAGATTCCAATATTACGTTATCGATTTGTATATATTAGTTATTGCAGCCTTACTTAGGTTTAGGTTGAACATCAACTGTAAATATATACCTTTGTCCAAGAGATGGCGACATTGTACAATTATTTTATTATCAGTTCTTCGCCGGATTGATCAATGAAACTGGTGCTAATGAAACACACACACAAGTGAATTCGAACCAAGTAGCGTTTTGTCTTTACGTTTTATGTTTATCTTCAACATAAAATATGTTTATGTACAGACCATGTTCTTAATATTTACAGGCTTTTTGAACTGAGGTTGCCACAAGGTATGTGGAGACACTTAATATATATTTAATTCAGGTGTTTCAGCCACACCTATTGCTCACCAGTGTATAAAATCCAGCACATAGCCATTATATCTTCCTAGACAAACTTTGACAGTACAAGTTGTTGTACTGAAGAGCTCAGTGACTTTAAACGTGGCACTCATAGGTTAGTTATTTTTGCAATATTTCCGCCACTGGACTCTGGAGCAACACAAACGTGTTCTCTGAGGGGATGAATCACGCTTCACTATCTAGCAGTGTTTTATTTTTAACTACACATTGTACTTATACCACCACATGGATGACTAATGCCACGTCTTAAGAAGTTGTTCTGAGCGACTCTGTAAGTTTGTGCCTTTGACAATAAAATACCTTGATGTATGAATCTGGGTGTGGCGTATGCCAGGAAAACACTACCTACCGGAATGCATAGTGCCTACCATAAGGATTGGTGGTGGGGGGATACTGGTCTGCGGCGGTTTTTCAGAATGTGAGCTAGGCCCTTTTGTTCCGGTGAAGGGTCTTCTTAATGCCACAGAATACAAAGACATTTTAGACAAGTGGGTGCTTCCAACTTTGTGGCAACAGTTTGGGGAAGGCCCTTTCCTGTTTCAGCATGACTGTGCCCGAGGTCCATAAAGACATGGTTCGACTAAGTTGGTGCTGAGGAAGTGTCCTGCACAGGAAGTGACCGGCACAGAGCCCTCACCGCAACGCCACATTAACGCCATATTTTGATGTCGACAAACAAAGGTTGGAGCTAATTGCAACTCAAAGCCCATGACACGTGTGTGCGTCCTTGTCCTGTGAATGTTTTGTTGAAAAAAATGAGTATGTGAATGCCACGTGGATGCTTCTCGCTCCATGTCGGGTTTAGGAATTGTATTCCCCGTCTGATTAGCCATCATAACATTGACCTTCCCACACAAGGCAAAGACAGTGTGAACGTTCAACCAACCAAAGACAATGATGCTGCACTTCTACACAGCCATCATGGAGTCCATCCTCACCTCCTCCATCACCATCTGGTTCGCTGCTGCCACTGCCAAGGACAAGAGCAGACTGCAGGGTATCATTCGATCTACAGAGAAGGTGATTGGCTGCAATCTGCCATCCCTCGAGGATCTGTACACCACCAGGACCCTGAGGCGCGCTGGAAAAATTTAGATTGACCCCCCCGCCCTGGACACAAACTGTTTCAGCCACTTCCATCTGGCAGGAGGCTAGACCAACACCTCACGCCACAAGAACAGCTTCTTCCTATTGGCAGCTGGCCTCATCAACAAGGCCAGACGACCCCCAACGACATGGACACCCTCTGCCCCATAACTTACACTCATAACTTAAAATAAACATAATGCATTACAATAATGCACAAAATTGTTTGCACATTTTATATTTACTGTCATCTCTATTGTTTTACCTCATACTACTTACTGTGTTTTCTTTCATGCACCATTGCACCAAAGCAAATTCCTTGTTTGTGTAAATGTACTTGGTAATAAAGCTGATTCTGATTCTTTAGTTACGTAGGAATGAACGTGTGGTTTCTTAAAGGTAAGAGCAAATACACAGTGTTGTAAATTCTGCAAAATCGAATTATCTACACAGGAAAGAATAACATAACAAGGCAACCTCTGTGTGATTAATACCATGATAGGTTTATATGGCAAATTACCAATAATTCTATTGACAAAATGCTAAGTATTTACACAAATATAGAAGTATACTATACAAATACCACATTTGACCGTGTTACCATTTTCATGCTACATAGATCTACATGTCTATACAGTAGCCTGATCAAAATCAGTATGGAAGGACTACATAAAAGCAGTGGGCTGCGGCTCTCTGGGCACTCTGTTGAATCCCCTCACCTAATAATTACTTGTAATTTCCACGGCACAGTTTACAATCCCACCAATACTAAAACAGCAACAATGTGCAGGTAGATGTATACACACTCAGCCCTATCCAGTCACTTCCAAAAAACAATTGAGGTATAGGGGACAAATACTTCCCCTACAAAAATGTGAGCAATGCTAATACCTCTAAATTAAGGAAGGAACCCAGGCACCAGAACCAACACTTTCTATCTCACACAAACCTTTGATAACAAATTGCTGTACCATCTATGTTCATATAGTCTGTCCACGAGAGACTAGAGGAAATCAGCAGCCAGATTAAACGAACATTGAAAAAACTTTGGGGAAATGAGACAAAGTTAAGTACAGGAACAGATTAGGGCAGACATATTTACAAGGTGTCTGATTTCAAGTCCCCCCCCCCACCACCACTACATTTCCCACAAGCACCTTGTAAATTTGAGTGGAACAAAAAGCCAGAATCAGGAATAGACAGACACATTCGTGCCTGCCGAAATTGTCACTAGAGTGAACTAACACAAGCATTTCTGATGTGTGTCATACTTTGCTATCACGAGACACGGATGGGAGAATTTTTTAACGCCGACTACTACAATAACCCTCACCGCACTATAATTGTCACATTTTCTTTCATCTTGAATGCGCCGATATAGCTAGAATAAACCCTAACACACTTTGAAATATACATGTCGAATAAAACAGGCGTATACTTTTTTAAAAAGCACAGACGTTTTGTCGGAGGGGTTCTGACGACCATACTAACATTGAATTCTATTGGCCAATGACAATTAAAGGGTTAACGTCGTAAGCGTGGTTTCTGAGAGCGTGTAAAAATGATCCGCGTGGATGAATGAAAGACCAACTAACGAAAATCATCGTCAAAATGACTGGGACACACACAAAGCTCTTAAACGATTAGGGTACTATACTCGCGTGGTTTCAAGATTCAGTTAGGAGAAATTCAAATCAAATGAGGTAGAAACATTGTCGATTTAAAACGATATGGCAAAAGGAAGGGGAGCAGAGCAATATGTGGAGGCAAGTCTATTGCCAACCAAACCAATATGTCAAGAAGGAATTAAAATTGCCAAGGTAAGTCGCCTTACAAGAAATTATATTATTTTGTTAGGTAAGAAATTTTCTTTTACATATATATATATATATATATATATATTTAACCCACAGACGTGCACTTCTGTGGAATATCCATCGTGATATTTTGATTTTAACAGCTTTGATCGTCACACCATTTGTATGGATATGTAGTCTGGTTTACGGTTTTCCAAAGAGACGGGTGTAATTGGCATATTGACCATGTGATGGTCAATATAGGTTATTGTAATTGTTTATTATAAGTGCCGGCTTTTGTGGCTTAATTGTGGATAGATATAACACGAAGAGACCTGAATGATCACCACCCAGATAATTCTCTGCAGCTTTGTTGAGGTGGATCGAATTCGTTACACACCGGAGCAATCCGCTTGCAGTTTATCAAGGAAAATCTCTTTGCCGGTTTTAAAGGTACATGCTTACATTGTACACGGCATTAACTTGCGAGTGGGTTTTGTCTGAAGGGTTATTTTACACACAGCAGAAAAATGCATAAAAGTAAGTAAACAACAATGAAAACAACAACGTATAAACCGATAATAACGACCTGCATTTCTCGCGTATTGCGCTACTGCTTTTTCGTCCGTTATCGCTATGTTTCTGTTAGGCTGTGATGTGCTGTGCAGTAAACATGACAACATTATATTGTATGTTGATTTCAAGCGTGATTGCCAGTGTGTTGTTTCATTTTGGGCTAAGTGCAGGACTTGCTCCTTCAGGTTTAACCTTCTGCCCATTCTAGGACATTTTTTGTAGCGTGTAAAAGCAGGTGTGAGCTCTACCCTCTCTGTCAGATCGGGTGTCAGAATAGATGCTCTTTTCATTCATTGGCTGTGGGAATGAGTGACTTCTCGCGGACCAGCAGAATGTTTGTGATTATAAGGACTGAGCTTGTGCCCGGTTCTCTTGACTGTTGGAGCCCTTGACACTGATGTGATGTCAGAAGGCCTGATCATCCCATCGCCAGAACCAATCACTGCTTCTTGCACCAGGGTGAACTTTACTGACGTCCCATTCTCACCCCCCTCAAAGCTCTTAGTGGCCCAGACTGCATAGTTAGAGGGATTTAGAACTAATCTAACATACAGCAGAGCAGTGAGTACTGGGCATTGGGGTGTGGAGTGTTGGCGAGTCTTGAGGTTACAATGACACATGATCTTTCACTGGCCACTGTTAAGTCAGGACCCTGTGAGATAAGCTTGAGATTCAAATAAACAAGTGGATGCTGTCCTTAGACCTGACTAAGCAATGACGATCTATTGACATTGTTAAATGCCAAACAAGGGTAGTCTACATAATAAAACATAGCTTCCTGTGTAGCTTAGTTGGTAGAGCATTGAGTTTTCAGTGCCAGCATTTTGGGTTTGATAACTCCAGATAAAAGTGTCTATTAGGTGACTTGAATGTGAACGAGTTATATCCCCATTTAGCTAATAGCAAGGTTGGTGTGGATATGGAACAAAATGCACCCATTCAAAGTCTACATCTTTTTTTTTCTTCTGTCTACTTTGTCTGACTTTGTCTCCGTCCTGCTCCCTCTCTCACCATTCTACAGCGGAGGGAGGACAGTGGACGTCTTTCAGTGTGCAATAAGTTGTGCTATGCCATCGGAGGGGCTCCGTACCAGATCACGGGCAGTGCCCTGGGCTTCTTCCTCCAGATCTACCTGCTGGATGTGGCCCAGGTGAGTGACATGGGATTCAGCCAGAGGGAAACACGGTTGTTGATTTGTTCCTCAGGGCCAAAACAATTAGAAAATGTATGCACTCACTACTGTAAGTTGACCTGGGTGAGAGTGTCTGCTAAATGACTTGAATGTTAGAGTGCCCAGGCAAAGGGTATAGTACGGTGTGTTTTGGAGATCATCATAAATAAGCTCCTAGGGCAGATCTGGAAATTAGAAATCAAGTCTATATTGGATGTGCTTTGTGTAGCACTAGTTGATGACCTTGCCCTTACGCTGTTTTTCAGCAGTGAATGTCAACAATACATATTTTGTCTCCTCAAGTCTCTAAATACTGTCAAGTTTCCCTTCTCACTGTCCCTAGAAAGTTCTGGATTATGGATTTAAAGGGCGAGGCCGACAAGCGGCTAGGTATGACACATATTGAAGCACATCAACTCTGACTAGCTGGTTGGCTTTGTCAATCAATTAACAAGTAATAGGGTGCACAGTTCTCCAATTGAATACAACTAACTGAAAAAGATTAGCTTAGTGGAATGATGTTAAACACCATAGGATGGCCATTTTGCAAATCGATGAATTAGTCAATGATCATGGAAAAGGAACACTGTCATTAGCATAGTGAAAAACGCAGATCTAACTGGATTTCTGTGAAGTCACGGTGTACCGGGCTTACAATGTGGTAACTATAGTTGTATTTGGATATATTGGGCTTTTGCTGCATACAACTTGTCCTTTTCATGGTTTACATAAAGTCACCTCTAAATGTTACATGCACTTTGTGTTAGCTGGTAGCATAGCTGTCATACAGATACTGGGAATTGAAGAAAGTGTCTGTAATGCAGTGTGTATGAAATGGGTTGTCATGGGCATTAGAAGCAGCACTCATACTGACATCCTTACATGCATCCCATTGATCCTTTACAATGAAGAGATTCAGTCATCTCCTTTACTCTCAATGCATTTTAATGATGTTGTCATTGTTTGGGTCATTGCCCACTTCTCTCTTTCTCTTCATCTGTCTGTCCGTAGCTGAACCCATTCCATGCCTCTATCATCTTGTTTGTGGGCCGGGCCTGGGATGCGGTGACAGACCCTACAGTGGGCTTTCTAGTGAGCCGGAGCAGATGGACCCGGTTTGGCCGGATGATGCCCTGGTAAGTGCCTCCGTTTCGGTTCTTGTGGAAGGCAGGAGTGAAAGTGGAAATTAGCATAAAAACGATGAAGCGAACAGGAGGCTATTTGATTAGAGAAGCGTTAAGAAAATGTGACGCAAAACCTCTCAGATGAAAAGCTGAAATCGGAATATGGAGGTTGACTGTTCAGTGACATCTCTATCTTGCTCTCTACCCCACCTCAGTCTCTGTCGATTAGAATTTCTAACTGCTATGGGCCATTGTCTGTTGTGGTAGCGTCTACCTTTCAACGGGGTGCCAACTAGGACTGACTGGAAGGAGGCTTCGTCTCATTTAGCTACAGTGGACCTTGTTATTTCGGAAATGCCCAGGTGACTTTCTCTTTTGTGGCCCTGCGAGTTCCCATGAACATTTTCCATTTGACGTGTCTCTAAGTGGGCGTTTCCCGCACGCCCCCTGGGCCACACAATGCTACGGTGAAAAGTAATCCTCAAATCAAAAATCTTTCAAGTTCCTGCTCCGACTTTACAATAAACTCTGTACTGTGCAAATTGGTTTTTTGGGGGATCCGTGCAAGGGGCTGTCAACAGTTGTTTGTAAAGGCTCAACGTTACACTGTCCCATCCCTACCTGGCCACCCTTTTGATGGCTACTTTATATGCCAGGATGCACCGGTATAGAATGCAGTGTGAACTCCTGTAGTCAGGAGAAATTTGCAGGCTAGCAGAACAGTTGCGCCCCAAGTAATTTCAAGTTATGTTCCAGTCACATGATCACTCTTTACAAATTGGCACGCTTCTGCTAAAGCTCAAGAAGTGATCTCATCTCTAAAAGTGACCTTACCCTGTCACACACATCACCACCAATCAGAATAAAACTAGGTTCATGTGTGCCACAGATTGGTTAGAATCAATAGGCTAGAATCTATCGTCTCTTATTGTCTTCTAAAGCAAAGGTTTGTTGGCATCATAGGCCTTTTTAGCTGGATAAGATTTCAGATGGACGATCATGTCACGGGAATGTCCTTCAAAACCTAGGGAACATGACTACTATTATCTTATATTTTTTCTAGATATTATATTTTCAAATACTCCTATGAGGACACAAGGATATGGTTGTTAAAATGAAAATACTACATACTAATTTGACTGTGAATGGAAGAGGTTTATTTATGAATTACTGGATTCACTTGATGTCTTGGGACCTTGGGTGATGTAGAGCCGAGTGTGCCTGAGCTGCATGTGCAGAGTGGATGTTTTCTCCCGCTCTGATTGGTCCCACCCTCAACACACCATTGGATTTAAGCCAATGGTGGGGCTTGAAATGTTTGTGTGTGTGTATGAAATCCCAGAATGGCTGTTGAGTAGGGGGCTTGGCTGATTCAGAGGCGAGGTTAGCTAAGGTCAAGTAGTGGGGAGATTCTTCGCCATGTGTTAATGAGTTCATTGTTGGGTTGCAGTGTGTGCAGTTTTCTCTCCTGTACAAACCATCACAAAGCCTCAATCATGTTCTTATCAGAGTAAAGACAAGGTCTTGTTCACTACTGATGCCTCCATTAACCAAACCTGTCACTTTTCTCATTTCACGGCAGTTTTGTAATTAGCACTATTAGTGGAGTATGCTTTCTCTGTAATTATATTCCCTGGGTGTAACCCTAACCATGGAAACAGAATACAAATTGCAATTTTAGAACCCCCTTGAAATCGAATATTCATGTCATCAACCTTCATTTCAATATATTCATGAAGTATAAATTAAAATCATGACCGGTGTGATGGAAATGGAATGTCTATAAATGTGTACAACCCAGTTTCCACAAAAGCTGCATAAAATGCAAATAAAACATTTAGCTCTATATTTTAATAGTACATCAACAACATATCAAAATTTGAAACTGAGAAATGTTATGTTTTTTGAAAAAATACACGGGCGTTTTGAATTTGATGCCAGGAACATGTTTCAAAACATTTGGGACAGGGGCATGTTTAAAAACATTTTGTTCACCACTGTGTTGCATCTCCTCTTCTTTTAACAATATAATTAGAATTTGGAAACTGGGGAGACCAGTTTCAGTTTTGTCATTTGGCATAGTCTTGCTGAAATAAGCCAGGTCTTTCATGAAGAAGACATTGTCGGGATGGTAGCAAACGTTGCTCCACAAAACCGGTACATATTGTTCAGCATTAACTCCCTGAAGTGTTCCTGAGCCCATGCAGTAACATCCGCTACAGAATCGTGTCTGTTTTTAACGCGGTGCCCCCTGAGGGCCTGGAGATCACAGCCATCCAATATTGGTTTTCAGCCTTGTCCCTTGCATACAGAGATTTCTCCGTATTCTCAGAATCTTTTAATGATATCGTGTACTGTAGATGATGAGATCCCTAAACTCTTAGCAGTTTTACATTGAGAAACGTTATTCTGAAATTGTTGCGCTTCCTGCCCATGGCGTTTCTTCTAGAGGGGTGACCCCGTCCCCATGCTCTCTCCTGACAGCCCTCATCCTCTCTGGAAGGATCTTTTTAATACCAGCATTTGTAATACGATAATTGAAAAGCTTGCTTTTACCCTGATTCTGTCAGCCTTTGTGTCTTCAACGGGCGGAATGTCTTCATGGAGGAGAAACATCACTACACTGGTTTCCATCCAATTGGCAGTTTTTCATGCAAATATTTTCAAATATGTGCATTTTCCCACCATTGACGTTTCCACCAAACTTAATTGTCTGATTAAAAACGAAAGCGGTGCGTGATAATATAGAGTGCATAAAAGAAGGATCTGGAAAAGCCCATTTTGACAGCTTGAAGTAGCAAATTCATGTTTCTCCCAGGCAGAAGATGCCGTCTGTTGAATAAAACCTTCAGCGTTTCCGCTCATGTCTCTCCAACCCCCCCGTGTGTGTGTGTGTATATATATATATATATGTCTATTTCCCCTCAAGGTCAGTGTGTGGGTGAGGCTGCCATCGTGCTCACACTGTGAGTTTGGGGTATTCAACCGTAGACAGTCTACGAAAAGTAGACCATCTGACCTCTATTGCTACTTCCATGCGACAGTTGACTCTCATTAACCCCATTCAGTCAGCTCATGTTGGATATGGAGGAGACGGGGGTGGGGGGTTCTTGGGGGCTTCCTCAGTGGGCCACAGAGAACCGGGCAATTGTTCATGAACTGGCCATGCCTGAAGGTGGTTGACATGTCGCGTCAAATACACCAGCGCACGTCTTCTATTTAGTATAAGGGATTTGTTTTTTTTACCATGTTTTTCTCTCCCAGTACTATCAAGTCCCATTCATGCTCGTGGCCTGGCCTTATCAGTGCGAAGCCCGTCCGTCTCGGGATGGTCAAAGATCAAGATGTGACCTCATAGCGTTCAGCTTCTGACCGGACTGTTTGCTCAACCAATTTTCGCACTGTGGGTATACGAGCCTACAGGTTTTTTTTTTGTCCTGGCTAAACAACAGGATTTTTTGACCTGGCTGCAATGATGCGGCTGTTCTGTGAGGCTGTGAATTTACTGCCGCGCCATCCAGAGGCCACGCACACCGGGATGACCGTCCCCTTGGAGACGGCCCGAACACTGTCGACTCTGAAGCTT
This sequence comes from Novumbra hubbsi, assembly GCA_016801125.1. Classification (NCBI taxonomy): domain Eukaryota; kingdom Metazoa; phylum Chordata; class Actinopteri; order Esociformes; family Umbridae; genus Novumbra; species Novumbra hubbsi. The sequence continues at coordinate 28,642 of JACXGK010004684.1, forward strand.
TAGCTCAAACACGGATGGAGAGAGAGGACCGTTAAAGCATTAACTGTGCACGTGGGGAGGTGGGACATGGTTGGCTTGAACCCGGTAATGGAGCCAGAGTTTCTGCTGGTCAGCTGTATGGTGTCATGGTGTCTGTAGATTAGGGTGTAAGTAAGGCCAGTCACTATGGCACCACAGAGTGGACCGTCCACCACAGCCTCCCAGACGGCACGGTTGGGAGAGAGGCCACTCGGAGCCCCTTCTGCCCCAAACAATAGAGGGTTTCAAGAGGATTATTTATAAAGACCTGCTCCTAAAGCACAGCGAGAAAGAAATTAGAAACAGGGAATGAAAGAAGGAGAGGGGGTTGCATTTTCTTTATTTCTCTGTCTCAACGCTGGGCAGATGACACCAGGTGCCCTTTGTAAGCATTGTTTTGTAGTTGTACGAGTTTGGATTGAAATCAAAGAGTTACTGTGGCCAAAAACCAGTGGCCAAAAAGCCAGGAATCCTCATAAAAACATGAAGATATGTGCCTTTATCTATTTAAAAATTGGGTAAAAGCTGATCCTACAACCAGAACTAGACATTTACTCTCTTCAATCAATCACCTGTCATGTCAATTGTTCTGCCCTGAATGGGGGGGAACACATTTCTAAGTTGTCATTTGTAAATGGTAAAACCAATAGGCACACAAACACTGTTATACAGTAAGAAATGCTCACTGTTCCAGTAAGTAAAGAGGTTACTGTCAGTGCTACTGATATCAAGACTAGGTGCCAGGAGCCAGTTACATTTGATGTAATAGAGATTATTTATTCTATACTGTGGTAAAAGTTTAATTTGTATTGTGTATATACATCACTATGGTTTCCAGTCACCAAAGTAAAATAGACCTACCTAAACAGCTATATGTTAGTTTTCTTCTCATTTTTTATGTATGTATTATTGTTTCCCCTCAGGATTCTCATCTCCACTCCGTTTGCAGTTGTAACCTACTTCATGATCTGGTTCGTTCCCCCAGTGGAGCAGGGAAAGGTCCTGTGGTATCTGGTCTTCTACTGTCTCTTCCAGACTCTGCAGACGGTTAGTATTCCCTCTATTGTTTGGTTGTTTTCAAAAGTTGTTTGCTAACAAGAACGGGAGAATGTTCAATGCATTGTTACGCAAACCTTCACCGCCTCTTTATGGTTTCAATGATACGGGTTCCATGGTTGCTGTGGCTGCAATGCTGATTGCGTGTGCTTTTTGCAGTGCTTCCATGTGCCCTACTCGGCACTTACCATGTTCATCAGCACCGAGCAGAAGGAGCGAGACTCTGCCACTGCCTACCGTAAGTCCACTTCTTTGTGGGTCGTTGGCATCTCCTGTGCTTCTCAATTGAAACGTTCATCCTACTCTCTTCTCGTCGTCCCATCTTCCTACTGTTCAGGTATGACAGTGGAGGTGCTGGGCACAGTGGTTGGCACGGCAATCCAGGGTCAGATAGTGGGCGGGGCAATTGCCCCTTGTCTCCCAGGAGATCTAGACATTCTTGACAATGCGACCTCCACTATGCTGGGGTCAGACATGAACAGCTCCTTGAATGGAACGGTAAGAGGGGGACCTTGGGGAGGACATGGTAGAACACTTAAACAATGTAAGAAGGGAACTTGACTATGCTCCTTCTGTCCCACTAACAGAAACAAGCATACCTGATAGCCTCAGGAATTATCTGTGTCATCTATGTCCTCTGTGCTGCTGTTCTGTTCCTGGGAGTCAGAGAGCAGGAAGGTGAGAAATGAGTTGATGTTCTGCTCTTTAATCTTTGCGATGGCACATTTATTTCATTTGAAATGGGATCACCTTTTGTTTGTCATCCGAGAAACGTTGAAATCGTTTATGAATTTGTTGTTACTAGTCACTGGGAGATTTTGTCAGTCATGTCAGTCCACGCCGCGGACGAGGAATAAGAAAGAACGCCGGAAGAATTTCTAATCACGCCTTTGTTTTGCTCCTAGAGAGTGGGCGTTTGAAAATAAAGCCCATGTCGTTCTTTGATGGCATGAGGATGGTGATGGGTTATGGGCCGTATGTTAAACTGGTCATGGGGTTCCTCTTCACCTCGCTGGCCTTTATGGTGAGTCACATTTCTAGAACAACATATTCACACAAAGGTATTATAAATTTATGACTGGCAATACTGTAACCCCAGTGTTGGGTTTTCTGAATGTATATGCATGCGTGTGACATCCATTATGCTAAATGGTATTTTATTGCTCTGCTCTTGGCAGCTCCTGGAGGGGAACTTTGCCCTTTTCTGCACCTACACGCTTGGCTTCAGAAATGACTTCCAGAACATTCTGCTGGTCATTATGGTAGGTCTAGTCAACCCTCCCTTTAGAGGCCTCACACAAATCAAAGCATCAGTGCTTTCAAGTACATCCTTTCCAAGAAGGCTTATAATTTCTGCCTGAAAGGTCACATTGTGTGTTAGAGTAACTCCTGTTGGCCCACAAAGTTTTCCAGACCCTTTGGATGGGGGGGGGGGGCCTTATGTGAGGAGTTGTCACCGTAGTTCTAAAAGGGCATATTGTCAGGGTGAGACAGGAGGTGTTGTTGTGGCCCCTGGGAACCCGTCTTCTCAGTCAGTCCATCTGCAGAAGCCAGCAGAAGAAAGGCACACAGAGGGGTCTTTGTTGCCCAGGCGATCTGTCAGTGCCTCCGTGAGAATAGTTCCTTGGCGTTCCATCTTCTTGTTCCTGTACCGTTTTCTCCTGCCTGAGGAGGAGGCAGAGCTGCCCTGCCTGCAGGACTTCAGTAGCCCGGTCACCAGATGTGTGTGTGCTCCATCAAATACCTTGTATGCCAGGCTAGGTTTCTATATGCTGTTGGCCTTGGTCAGCATTGTTTGATATTTCCTATCCGGCTGAATGGCCAGCCACACACTATTGCTTGTGTTGCCATTTGACAAAGCCTTTTCACATTGTCTTCCCCCCATGACCTTTAGTCCATTGGTGAGGCTGACCTTTCCCACATTGCCCAAAGTGCTTAGGGAAGTCTTCTTTGCTGATGCATTGCTATTTATTTTAATTGGAATTTTTTTAAATGTGAATTAAAAAGTCTTTATGCTGATTTCTAGCTCTCTGGGACATTATCCATTCCATTCTGGCAGTGGTTCCTGAGCCGATTTGGAAAGAAGACTGCGGTCTACTTTGGCATCACGGTGAGCAGTGTGTGTTGATGGATACATTCATCAGATGGAATAAGAACGTACGGCAAATTCTATGGATAAGTCATGATTTAGATAGGCACACTGTGGTCTATATAATGATCCCGAACGCACTGTGCACCCCGAACGCACTGTGCACCCCGAACGCACTGTGCACCCCGAACGCACTGTGCACCCCGAACGCACTGTGCACCCCGAACGCACTGTGCACCCCGAACGCACTGTGCACCCCGAACGCACTGTGCACCCCGAACGCACTGTGCACCCCGAACGCACTGTGCATCCCGAACGGACTGTGCACCCCGAACGCACTGTGCATCCCGAATGCGTACGGAGGTGCTGTTCACCACACGGGCCTCGTCTCATGTATCCTATGCATCTCCACAGTGGGCGGCACCCTTCATGGTCCTGATCGTCTCCGTGGAGAGCAGTCTCTTTGTGGCCTATGTGGTCTCTGTGGCGGCGGGAGTCAGCGTGGCTGCAGCGTTCCTTCTACCCTGGTGAGTTGTCCGCTGTCCAGATGGAGCGATGAGTCTGGAGCAACAGCAGCCAAATGCGTCTCTTCACCCTTCAGCCCGGCGTGAGGTGCGTCCTGTCTGTCTGTGTCCCTCCACAGCTTTGTCTGTTTGTCATTCTCAGGTCTATGCTACCAGACGTGGTGGATGACTTCAAAATCAATAATCCGGAGTCCACTGGCCACGAGGCAATTTTCTACTCCTTCTATGTCTTCTTCACCAAGTTTGCTTCTGGAATCTCCCTTGGCATCTCGACTCTTAGTCTAGAGTGAGTCCATACCTTTCCCATTTGTTGTACCTGACAAGCTGTTCTCATGACTTCTTTCTTTTTTTTTTTTTACATTTTAATGAGTTTAGTTTGAAATCAAGCCGTATTTGCAGGATTCCTAAAGGCTTAATGGAGACTTTCTCATAAGCTGCCTGAATTCTACTCCAGGATAACTGCTATTTTGAAGATTAGCTGACTTAATTTGACCCAGTCCCCTGGACCAGTCATGTGCCGGACAAGTACGTAACCCACGTCCTATCAAACTGTACATTTATATCTACCTTCTTCCATTTCGGTACAGCTTTGCGGGCTATGTGACCAGAGGCTGCTCGCAACCTGACGCTGTGAATTTAACTCTTAAAGTGCTAGTAGCTCCTGCTCCCGTCGTTCTTATAGTACTGGGCCTGTTCGTTTTCAAGAGCTACCCCATCGATGAAGCACGGAGGCAAGGCAACAGGAAACTTCTGCAGGAGATGCGGTAAGTCTGGTCGAAAGTGTGTGCAAACTCCCCAACACACACACACATCTCCACGATTTAGAGGTATTTAAGCCAAAAGCCAGAATTGTAACAGAACAGATTTGTGCAACCCAAGCTATTATTTCTAATAAATACACTTCATAAATAAAGTAACATATTGTGAATAAAGTAACATAATGCAGGGGCTAGCCAAGTCTCCTCACAAGCGGCCATTAAACATGGTTCATTGTAATGCCATGGACAAGGTGTAGTCTATCTGCCCTTAAGGAAGGACCACCTTTGTGTCCAACTCTTGGCTTTACTCCCATTCTGAAACAGGGACAACGAACAGGATTCTGAGACGGAGTCCACAGAGCTTGGGACCACTGTGTAAGAGTCCCGGGGGAAGGGGAATAGCCGAGGGACTACCACCACGGACCGAGAAGGCCACCGGGGAGACCAGGCTGAGCTCATGTGTTCCGAGGAAACCTCACACCACAACGCAGCTGCTCTGACTGAGGCTCCCTATCTGCTGCTATGTACACAAACACAAGGGCCTTATTACAAGCCGGTCTCTACAGGGTTACGGCGCCCTCTAGTGGACACAGAGTCACGGAGCTCTCCGCGGCCTGTCGAGCGTCTACTGTACTTTTGTGAGATTTGTTGGTGTTTGAAATGTGTCTGTTTGTTTGTATAAATGAAAACTGGTGGTTTGGGCATATGTTAACGGGAATTTACTCGCCTTTCAAGTCCATGATTTGAATGGGAGGTTTATGTAACTGAACCAAGTATATTTAAGGTCAAGGATTGGGAGTTTTCTCTGCAACTAGACCAACACTTTCCATTTGGTGAGGAAAGATTTAAGCCTTTATTTTTAGGGTATTTGAGTAATTTATTTAACCTAGAGTGGATTAATATGGTTACATTTATCCAAGTAATTTTTACGCCTCCTAGGAGAAACCATAAGGACATGGAAAGCACACTGTTACATTTCACAACACAATCTTAATCATTCAATGGGATTATATTGGTGTCTTGTGGGAAAAATAATTGGATTTCTAATTTATGGCCCGTGGGTAAGATGAATTCCACCTTATTACTGCCTTAACAGCTCGTCTTGTACAGGTTTACTTTGGAAACCTTGTAGTTGCGTTGAGATTTTTGTGTACATGAACACATTTAACTAAATTATATTTGGTCTAAATGTATTTTCCCCCAAAGTGCTAATATTTGTTTTATCTTGAGGCCAGTGGGAAGGCTTTCTAACAAGTGATTTAATCTCTGTTCAAGTTAGCAAATTCCCTTAAAACTTGAAATGTTTGAATCCTGTAACAACATGGAGATTGTCTTGACCCAAATCCAGTCATGTATTACACATGCGTTACTAATTTAGCAATAATGATTGCAGAAAATGTATTTGTATACACTTGTGTGATTATGTACATATTTGTATAGACCACAGTGTATGTGGATATAAGTGTTACTTAGTTGTAAGATCAGAAAAGCATCACATGATGGTTGATTACTATTTAAATGTATTTTCGTATTTGGTCTTAAACAATTATGTTGAGGTTGTCCTGATATTGTGAATTGATGGTATTGTGTAATGTGATAAACAATCATCTGAATATCTGCATTCCTTTGTTGTGTTTTTTTCATTAAAAAAAGTTACGTTATCCGACGTTTATTATCAAACCTATGAACTCGAAAAATGTTTTATTCTGGAGCAACTTTGAGTAAATCAAACAGTTTTAAGTGCTAAGACTTGTTTTGTTAATCATTTGTCATTTTCTAGCATTGGGCCATTGTTACAATTGTGAAAACGCGCATAAACGCCGAATGGTAATGACGAGGATGTTGAGGAATGGGCCTGGTGTTGGTAGGTACAATGAGATGAGATCAATGATTGGGCCTTCGTCAAGAAAGGAAGTACAATGTAACGCGTTCATAGTTAAGCCTATCTAATGACAAATCACCTAAAGCTGTGTTCCATTTTGAAGACATGCGTGCTGACAGGCATTTGGAAAAAGGATCAGCGCTGTTTGCGATGAAAAAAAAGTGGTGGCTCTGTATTTTATGGGGTGTATTTTCACTTAGAATTGCAAACGCTACATTTGGTATTTATGAATCTTCGTATGTTTCACGTCCAGTTGGTAGAAAAAACATCATCAAACTGGGCACATCCAAAGGGGTCGGAGGTGCACTCAAAGCCCATCTGTCACCCACAGAGAACCGAAAATCAAACCTGAGGATTCCCTCCACTGCCATCACATTCACAACACCCGAACCCACGCATCCCTCTTTAATTACATACTCCTCTCCACAGCCCTGGAACCAGCACCGTATGCTTGTCAACCCGCCTGCACCAAAGTCTGAACATGTTTTTGCTTCGCTGCCTGACGTGTCCGTTACCTGTTCCAGTGATGACTTCGTTGTTCGGGTCAAAAGGGCATTCTATGGTTTTCATGCCGACGCCGAGGAGCTGATCCTGGGAAGAACCTGCAAGAGCAACGGTGTTCTCAGGCCTTATGGTGACTTGCTCTTCGCATATTCAATGACGGAATGTGATGGCACACGCGAGGTATGATTATCTAGAATTACGAAACGTGTTAGCGAAATCTTATCTTTACGATAACATTGACACGTTTGAATCTCCATTCACAGATGCCTCCGGGTTACCTCATTTATAAGTTTGTGCTCCATTACGCGCCTCTGACCACGACCCCAGGCAAAACGCGTCGCGTCAACATAGATATCGAATGTCGCTTTCAAAGGTTAGTTGCTTCTAAACGCAACAAGAAGTAAATCTATTTATAATATTACTAAACCAATAGAAACCGCTTTCTGCACAGGTATTTTCATGTTTACCAGCGCGTGGTTCGCCCAACATGGGTAACACCCATTGTGCGTAAAAGGCTGAAGGGGCGTATTGCTGACTTCCGTATTCAGTTGATGGACGGTGAGGACTGTGCCTAAATTGTAATGGCATCCAGAAACCATTGCTAAATGTTTTTACATTTTCCGGAGGATGTTTTTTTGCTGTTGCATTTCTTTGCATTAGATGTATGGTCCAGGCCAGCCAAATCCCAGGTTTACATTCTGGGACAGACCGTTAATTTCCAGGTGTCTGCACTTCACCTGCCCCATGGAGGAAAACTGTTAATTAACCACTGCTATGCCACAACATCTTTTGACCCCAAAACATCCCACAGATTCAATGTTATTGACAACTTTGGGTATGTATGTGACTGCATGCACAATTTTCCTTTGTGTCATGTCATTATCTCACACACCCACTCAAACGGCAGTACAAGCTTTTATCAATAGTCCTCTAAATTCTGGCAACTGTTTGTTCCCACCACCCTTTTTTGTTTGTTTTACGTATAACACTACTGAACCTGAATTTCAACCTGACCCTTTAATGGGAGGTTTAGCTGTTGAGTTTGAGATGCAGCAAAAAACAGAAACACAAACTGACCCTCCGCTGGATAAGTAACTAGAGCGCTTACCTGTTGTGATCTGACACCCAGGTTGATAAGTAACTAGAATGCTAACCTGTTGTGATCTGACACACAGCTTGATAAGTAACTAGGGTGTTAACCTGTTGTGATCTGACACACAGCTTGATAAGTAACTAGGGTGCTAACCTGTTGTGATCTGACACACAGCTTGATAAGTAACTAGGGTGCTAACCTGTTGTGATCTGACACACAGCTTGATAAGTAACTAGGGTGCTAACCTGTTGTGATCTGACACACAGCTTGATAAGTAACTAGGGTGCTAACCTGTTGTGATC
>JACXGK010004685.1:0-36825 GCA_016801125.1 Novumbra hubbsi
GGGGGGGGGGGGGGGGGGGGGGGGGTGAGGGTTGAATTTAGTTGGGAGCCGGGGACCAAGAAAACAAAATGAAGCACGTCGCTGCTGTCAGTTGCTCTTGACTAGAGTGTCACAGATTTACCGAGTTTACAGATTTATTGAGTTAGTTCACAGATTTTGAGAGTTAATTCACAGATTTACAGTATGAATTCACAGATTTCACATAGCTAATTGTGGGTGCAGTTAAGAAATTGTGAGATGGGAAGCCAACAGCAGAATGTATCCACCAGCCACTCGTTTGTGTCATTTTCCAGATGAATTAAATCACACATCGGACGACAAATCAGCCTCCCTCACAGGTCAGATAGTGGCGCTATAACCAACACGTGGAAACGGTATATTTGCAAGGTAACACACCATAGCCATAAAACCTGGTGCATATGGCTTCCTCCCGGCACAACAGAAAATGTGTAGTCAGTTATTTTTCTAACCTTTGTTATTTTGTGAAAAACAGAGGTCATTCGAGCTGCATCAAGTCGACGTGTATGACCAACAGCCGCCATAAACAATAGTCCAAATGACATCTACTGACCAATACACACGCCTGCTCGATTTGCTGCATAAATAAATTAAGCAGTCGAGCACATTCCCATTAGAACCACATCTTGCGCGTATCAGTTAACACTGTTAGGAAAAAGACACATGCAAGAATGCTCACATCCACTACAAACAAGGATGCATGGTGTCTGGAAACATTTATAACTCCGGAAATTTGGCACACATGCTTGGGGAAATGAGCATTGCAAACTCAAGCGATATGAGACACCACTGGCACGATTACGACTGATCATGGGTGAATAATGAGTCTTGTCACAGAGATCCAGCATTTACTAAAATAGTCTGATTGGTCAAGAAGTGGGGGGGTATTAGTCCTGGTAGAGGACATGTTTACTGTTGCCTAGTTAATCTTTAATAAAGGTCAAAGGTTGCACAGTGATGTCAATAGACTTTCACAACCGTCAGGGTATAGCCCCCATGGGGAAACGCGAGTTGTGCACGACTGTAATGAAGCTTCCGTGGGTTTTCGTCACGCGGGCATAATTGACGCAAATCCCCGCGGGGCGCAAAACACTCGGTTCTAGGGACATGTCGTGCGGCGCTAAAGACCAGAAATCCTGGTTTTCGTGACGTCCACAGGCTGTAACATACTTTGTTGTGTGTGTGTGTGTGTGTGTCTGTCTGTCTGGACACGAAGTGCAGCTTGAGCCAAGCGCGGACGGTGAGTGCCTTTACGGGCCGCCCCTCCCTCCCACGACATACAGAGCCAAATTCGTCTTAAAACACGCACTGTCCGCTCGGATTTATACCGCTGAGTATTGAGATGGCGAGTGCGTCTGGCGTGCGCGTTGGATATTGCATACTCAATTCACAAAAGAGAGAATGCATTTCAGCCGCTGAAACACGGTGGTAGCCTACAAAGGGCGTAATGAGGCACGAAACAGGAGAGGGAGGCGGGGATAGGTGGAGTGAGAGAGAAGCACGGAACTAAGAAGATTATAACGGGGGAAAACAAGCGGCTGTGATCAAATATCGCCGCAGACCGAATTTCCGCCACGTAAAGTATGCTTCCCCTTTCTTTTTACCTCCCATGCCCTAACTATCGCAATGAATGTCCACAAAACAACCCCCCGCCCCCTATTCCTCTCAGAACTGCGCTCCTAACAGAGCCCGTGTCTCGAGTCACGCTAGTCCACGTCTCCCCTTCTCCGAGCGTCCGTAGGCCTATAACTTACAGCCAGCCAGACAGACACCGCCTAGGGGACGGAACAACAGAACTTTCACCGCGCCAAACACCGAGAAACCAAGGCAGAAAATTATTATATCGATCATTTTAGACGGGCCACCGTCTCACAGTCTCCCTGTAACGCTCTCTCTTGACGCGCTCCTGTGTGTGCGTGTTTTGGGAACAACAGAAGCGAACGGACGAGCCAGCGCCGTTGAGCATCGGAAGAAGCCCGCACCTTTGTGCTGCTCTCATGACAGCAGTGGGCAGCCCCATAGGAAACAGCGCACATTCGGTCAGACAGTTGGAGGACAAAAAAAACCGAGGTGTCTGTTCGCCCGACGCGCTGTTCACGTTAGAATACAACACATCGCACCACAAACGTCATTAAACCCACGTTTCATTTAGGTCAGGCCCCGTCAGAGGATCTGGGATATGCCTCCAGAATAGTTTGGCGCGTGATCATGTCTTAGTTGCTCCAAAAGACAAAGAAAATAGAGAGAAAATCCAAAGACGCGGTGGTCTGCGTTGTGTTTTGATATGATCATTAATTCATAAGCAGACGGGGTGTAGCGAGCGCGATGTGAGTATAGGCTACAGGACGTGTTGGAAATATTAAGTTACCTTTTTCCCGACGTGCATATCCTGCAGTGCGCTCTTCAGCAGCCTGTCGGCTGGCTCGGCCACTGCCTCGACACCCCGCACCGGGAGAGTGATGTTCCCACACCGGGTCCTCCGCAGCCGACCCCTCTCCACCTCTCTTTCCAGAACCACTTTGACTCTGTTACGGGTCAGCTTCCCCTCGGAGGCCACCCCGTCCTGGCTGGAGAGGTGGCCTAAGATCTCCTTCAGTCCCAGTGGCTTGTGGCCCCCGCGGGTCTCCCCTCTCAGAGCTGAGGCTCTGTTCTCCTCGGCCAGGCTGCGGACGGAGGCGATTATTCTGTCCCCCAAATCGGAGCTGATTTGCCCGCTGCCACCCACCCTCAGACCTGGGTCCCCACCGCCCTCGCCGACTCGTAGTTTGGGTTGTATTGGCTGATACTGTTTCGGCCTCAGTAGGTGGCTGTTAGTGCTCGAAGTAAAACCGACGCTCCCCTGGTAAGTTTTATCTTCCGTGTCAGCGGCAACACCGCCACTTCTACGACCACTGCCCTCCGTCTCCTCACACTGCCCCCCTCCCGCTCCTCCCAGGACACCCGTGGCTTTGCCCGGAATGCCGCTCCCGTTGTGGCCAGGTTTTGTGTCGTGGTGGCCAGCCAAAGGGCTGCCGCGGCCAACCCCCTCTTGCCCTCCTTCTCCTAATCTCTTGTCTTTCGACGCACTTGCTTTCTCACCGCAGCCGCTCCCAGCAGCACAGTCCGTTGCGCCACAACTCAGGCAGCCGCCGGGGCCGTTTCCGCTACTCCGGGGGAAAAGGTTTTGCTTTTTATCGGTGGTGATTATGGGGGTTTCGGGGCGAGGGTCAGTGCACTCGCTCGGCTCGGAAACAGAGTCCTCCTCCCGATCCCCGTTCTCCTCCTCCTCCTGGTCAGAGAAACTGTGCGCGCTGTCCCCGTTGTTGTTCAAACTGGCGTGTTTGGATTTCTCCCCCTCTGCCTCACCACCACCAGCAGCACTGACGCCGCTACCCGGCGTTAACTCACTCTTCTTTCGGCTCTTTCGCTGCACCTTCGCGGCATTCCTGTAGGATATGGATCCCTTGTAGCTAACTTTGAGCACTGTTTGGTCCTGGATCAGTTTTTCTAGTTCCTCCCGGGTTCTGTCGGGGTCCGGGCCGTGCCGTCTCCGGACCATTCGACAGATCCGATCAAGGTCCGGTCGGGCTTTTCGAGAGCGCAGTGAGTCGATGGTCTCGAGGATCCAGTCACGGTACTTGGGTTCTGACATTGTTAGGCTGCTGTTTTCTCTCGGTTCCGTTGGGTTTGGCTGAGTGCGTCTTTTCTCTTTCGTTGTTCCTGAAGTGACGCTGTTAGCAGCTCCTATTCCGACCCTTTGCCAGCAGAGAGCGAGCCCGGCAGAGCGGAGAATGAGGAGCGGAAGACTAGCTATGCGCCTGCGCTGACCACATTGTGCGCTTAAGGTGGACTTACAGCAATACGGTCCAGACGCGGACGATACTTAAGGTGGACGTTTTCCGTTTTTTAACGCGTCTCACATGCGTCTTTCTTTGTTCACATCCCCGTGGCATTTGTCAAATACAAACACTTTAATATTGTGTGTTTTTTTTAAGAAACACCAATAGGTTGTATTTCGTTGTTCTGCAGGTGAAAACTGAATTGGGTCTCTGTCATGTAGAGTTCGGCTCGATGGATGTCACTGTTGCATCACACGACATTGAACGTTTTCTGACCTCAGGCAAAACTGCTTCTGGAAATCTGTCTAGTTCCTCGGCCTGTAGCGTTTAACGCCTTATTGTGTGGGAAGACACGAGAGTTCCTCGGATAAATGCCTGGAGTAGCCTAGTGAACAGAAAGGGACTACATACCAAACTTTACCTGTTGAGGCCAGAACGAACGGCAGTTTGCAAACATATGAATATATAAATAAACCCAATAGGCCAACGATTGGTTTTAGCTAAAGAAACTTAAACGGAAGCATCTAAACGTTAAACTGGTAAATCGCCAGAGAGACATTGGTAAAAAAAATCTTTATCGGGGGCTTTTATTTGTATATTTGTGAATTCCAAATTGGTGCATTCAATTGAGAATACTTCCGAATACGTTGTAATTTAGGTAAAATAAAAATCTAATGCAAGACACCATTACTGAGATGTATATGTTTATTAAATACCATTTTATTTTGTAGTAGGTTTAAAGTGGTCATCAGTATTCACATAATATTGCGCCTCGGGTCCCTTAAACATGCACTCCCTAATATTTGCCCACCTCTTGTAAAAGTGGGCTGTCACAACAAAAAGGGTCATCGGAAAATGTTGTAGGATATTTTCGTATGTGCTGATACTGTGGTGTGAGAATGACAGTAGAGTGATGTAGTCCACAGGTGTCAAACCGGTTCCACGGAGGGACAAGCATCTTCAGGATCTGGCCCTTATTCTGCACTTGATGGGTTAATGAGGTCACATATTAGTTCGGTTATCCATCACCTGGTAATTTGGGTCTCAATAGGCAGAGAATGAAAAGAGAAAACAAAAAAAACAGCCTGCAGAGCCTCCATTTACCACATCTGTGATGCAAGTATAAGACATTGTAAGACATAGGGTGGTGTGGTTTATACCCAATAAACCACAGATAAGAGCGAATGGTAGACGCAACACATCACAGATTGTCTTGACAGCGCTTGGCTGTTAGTTGGCCATTTATTACAAACCGTTGAAAGGCCCTTCTGCTCTTGTAAAGCGAAAAGTACACTTCCCTTACCGATGGAATTAGAGCATTTAATGCCACAGGCCTATGTGTAGTTTATTGTCTCATATACCATGGCTATCTGCCAATCAGTTCTCAGAATTCAAACCACCAGGCATATAAGCACATGTAAATAACATAGCACATGTAAATATCATATTACGCATACAGCCTAAATAGAAGGTTTAAATAATATTAATCACAAAAGGACTCCATCTTAAAAGAACCATTTAACCCAGTACAGTCTGTTCCTTTAAATTAACCCAGTACAGTCTGTTCCTTTAACCCTGTAAAGTCTAGTACTAAACATTTTGAGAAAGTTTTAACAGTAAAACCTAAAGCTTATCACAATAATTGTATTCCAAGAAAAATTATAGCTGTGGTCAAATATGATTTAATTATTTTACAAATCATTAGTGTTCCTCCATAAGCGTACAATAGGCTGTTTAGAGATTGTTTAGACATTTTAAAATTCAAAGATTGTTAATTTGAAGGGACAGACTGTACTGGGTTAATTTAAAGGAACAGACTGTACCGGGTTAATTTAAAGCAGGTGTTGGGCGTTTCCTATGAAGGACCAAAAATCTTGACTGAGGGTCGTGGGCCGAAAGTAACGTTGCATTATACCAAACTGTATTATATTATATGGCGTGGTGGGCCAAATCAAAGGTCTCTACGGCCCTGATTTAAAGGAACAGACTGTACAGGGTTAAGGTTAGCAAGTTTATTATAGTTTTGTCTTTCTGTGTTTTTATTTACATTGGTGTTAAGTTAAAATATACGAGAAAGGCAACACCATATTTCTCTATTATTTCTGTGAGAGAGTGTTGTTAATTTAAAGGGGCATTTCCCCCGGGGTTACCATAAGGAAGGTATGATGAGAGATTTAAATGTTTTCTAGAGCAAAATTGCCCAGGTGCGTGGGATTTTATTGGCATTTTACACAGCATCCCAACGTCGTTGGAAACAAGGTTGTATTTGGAATTTGACAAAGTGAAGTGAAAGTTCTGAGCAAGTCGGTTATCATGCACCGGAATGCTCCATTCCGGAATGTTCCATTCCTTTCCACTTCCACGAAAACCGTGCAACATTTTCTGACCTTCTGTGGCGTGACGTTTTGTATGTCGAAGTGAAACCCTCGGTTCTTGCAGGCCCGGCCCAGCCCCCGAACACCGGCCGTATGCAGGGGCTCCTTTGTCAATGTCTCAGGAATGCTGTGTTCCCCTTCCCAACCCCCATTTCAGTCACCCCCGAGCTCAGAACCCGAGGTGTCTCAGCCTTCACATCCTGTGGTTCCCCCACACCGACAGGACGGTTGCTTAAAAGTCACGCTATTGGTGGACAGGGCAGATTCAGGAAAGCGGGTTGGGGAAGGGTCTTAGACCAAAATGGCCGTGAGATGCCCTCCTCATGCCTCTCTGACACCCGAGACTGTTGATGCTCCTCTGTTGATCCCCTGAAGGTACGACAATGCTTTGTTAACAGGCAGCCTTACTGTTGTAATTGACACGTATTTTGTAACCGTACCGAAACGTGATCATGAAGCATTTTCTGATTGCTCACATGTTTCTATCATCTGCGCGACCACGTGGAATGCCGTCTGTGTTTCGCTGCGAGCAGGATATGAAGTTGGTCATTCAACTCAACATGGTAAGGGAATCTGTTTGTGTTGCATGACCAAATGTGCATTTTCCGATTCCTTAATCCTGAAGACAGGGAGACTTTTAGTAGAATTGATTGATTACTTTGCATAGTCCTCCAAGAGTCACAGGCGTGTAGGCAACACAGGATGTGACCAGAGACTAGGTTGCTAGTTCTAATCCCACAGGGTTAGTCAGACCCAAACACACAACGAATAGTGAGTGTATTTATGGTGTTATTTCAGTCCCATGAGGTCAAAGCTGAAACACACACACATACAATACCCATTTTGTTTTGTCATTTTAACAAGTAAAACTTTATTGGAATGATCATCATGTTGCAAAATATTACACTTTGTGTTTAGTGATTTGTTTCTTCATGTTGTCCTGTTATATAGTGTCTTTAAACACATCATATTTGCAGTGCTGAGGAGAGTCATTTAGAGTGGCGATATTCAGGTCACGTTCCCAACATTCCCGGTGCGTTTTCAGAAATCCTGGATGGAGGATTTTTCGGATATCCATCTGATCTCCCACTTATATCCCAACCACGATTTCTGGAAAACCCCGGGGGTAACTCGGGAAGCTGCCAGCGTCGCGTGACCCTAGTCGTAAAGTTAAAGACTGTAGCTCTTATTTTATTCCCTAAAAAGTGCAACAGTATGTACTTATACCAGCACTGTGCCTGTCCGTGCCGAGGAGAGGATGACGTTTATAAATACATAGGGAGACGTGGTCCAGTGAATTGACAGTTGTTCATGTATGGGTCCCAATGGCACACTATTCCCGCTTCCTAGTGCACTGCTTTTAACCAGAGCCCAGGGAGCGACAGAGACCACAAATAGTCCCAGGTCTTTCACCCCCAATCTTTTGCCCCCTCCATGCCCCCCCTGTTAGCCCATTAATTAAAATGAAAAGACTATTAATATGCATTATTAGCCCAGTAATAATAATTTGTAGTCCAATAATAATTATAATTGTGCATGGAAAACCACAATTTACACCAGCCTGTTGGGTTAAACATGGACTGGCCCATCTGGCATTTGCCCGATCAGCAAGGTCAACAAGCCAAATGGGAGCAAAAGAGAAGTGCACTCAGTAGTGGATAGGGTGCCACCCAAGGTGTTTATACTGTACATGATAGTAGGCGACATTACGAGACATTGAAGAGATGACAATGTGGACATGTATTAAAACAAGAAGGGTGTTAAGACAATGTAATAACAACGGTAACGATGAAGATGATAAAGACCGTAACTGTAACAATAATGACCGGGACTGTAATGAAAATGACCATAAACGTAATGATAATGACCATAACCGTAATGACAATGACTAACTGTAGCAGTAATGACTAACTGTAGTGGTAATGACTGTAACCACAATGATAAAGACAGTAACGACAATGACCAGAACATAACAAAAGTTACTGTAATGATAATGACCCTAACTATAATAATAATAACCGTAACTGTAATGATAATGTTCATTTTAATAATACTGGGCAGGTGAATTTGAGAGTACAATTACAACTTAATAAACTCATCACAAGAACGGATCAAATACTCCAGATTTGAGAACCTCAATTGAATGCTGGCCGTGTAGAAGGCAGATGAAGTATGAACCGACGGAACTGATAGTGTCCAAATATAACTGCGCAGGTGGGTGTAAACTAACAAGGACACAAGGAACAGACAAAATGTTTAGTAGCTACCCCGGGTGAAGTCAACAGGGAGGTGGGGGGAGGCGGGGGGAGGGCCAGTTGTCACAGACCGAGGCTGGGGTGCTTAGCCTATAAGGTGGGGATAAGGGTATTGTCCTAAATGGCACCCTATAAAAGTTATACTGCAAAGCTTCTATCCAGAGGCCCCTATATGGCTCTTACAGTGTACCTCAGGGATCTGGTCAGAAGTAGAGCAGTCTAAAGTATAGGGGAACACAGACAGTTTGTATGTGGGGGAGAAAGCTAGCCTGGTATGTAGGGGTTGGTTACCCTGCCGGCTAGCCTGGTATGTAGGGGTTAGTTACCGTGCAAGCTAGCCTGCAACACTGGAGTTAGTTACCGTGCTAGCTAGCCTGATATGTAGGGGATAGTAACAGGGCTTGTTAGCTTGGTACGTAAGGATTAGTTACAGTGCTAGCTAGCCTGGTATGTAAGGGTTAGTTACAGTGCTAGCTAGCTTGGTATGTAGGGGTAGTTACAGTGCTTGCTAGCCTGGTATAAAGGGGTTAGTTACAGTGCTAGGTAGTGTGATATGTAGGGGTTAATTACAGCGCTTGCTAGCCCGGTACGTAGGGGTTAATTACAGTGCTCGCTAGCCTGGTATGTAAGGGTTAATTACATTGCTAGCTAGCCTTGTATGTAGGGGTTAATTACAGCGCTAGCTAGCCTTGTATGTAGGGGTTAATTACAGCGCTAGCTAGCCTTCTATGTATGGGTTAATTACAGCGCTAGCTAGCCTTGTATGTAGGGGTTAATTACAGCGCTAGCTAGCCTTGTATGTAGGGGTTAATTACAGCGCTAGCTAGCCTTGTATGTAGGGGTTAATTACAGCGCTAGCTAGCCTTGTATGTAGGGGTTAATTACAGTGCTAGCTAGCCTGGTACTACGGAGTCGGTTAGTGACAGAGGCAGAGCCCCTCCCATCAGTAATAAAGGGGTGAAACAGAAAAAGACCAAATAATAAATTAAACAATAACAAATGGAACAGAAAAGGCAACACTGCTGGTTTTCTTCTCTTTCCTATCCACCCCTTACTGTTTCCCTCTCTTTCCCTCTGGTGCTTATGATTCAACAAGAGACAATGCACCACCTTTCCCCATTCCCTCATAAATTATTTTTCCCCTCCCTCCCTCCCTCTCTCCCTTCCTCCCTCCCTCCCTCTCTCTCTCAATGGCTGGGTCTAGAACTCAGCAAACTCCTTGGCACATTTCTCACTGATGGAGACTCTGATCTCTTCCTCTTCATACTCGTCAAAATTGCTGGTATCCCCTGGACCTTTGAACTTAGGGACAAAGGGGGCCTCCACCTAAACACACGCACGCACGCACACACACACACACACACATCACAAACAAATACAGCACGCACAAACAAACACAGCACACACAAACAAACACAGCACACACAAACAAACAGGGAAAAATACATATCATTTGAACGTATATACAGGCTAGTGTAATATACATGCCATCCAACTCTAACATTAATCAGTAGAATTTTCTTGATCTTGGTCTGAGAATTCCTGGATATTCACCTTATTCCCAGTTGATGCCAGGAATATTCCAACCAGATTATATAGAAAGTTCGTCATGGTTATCAAAATTTTTCAAAACATCCCTTAAATGCTAGTTGGGCCCCTCCTCTTACTTTTCTCTGGTAGACGGCGATCCAATCGGTAGTGGCGAACCACTTATGCCCCTTAATGTCATTGACGCCGTTCTTCAGGTTGCCATAGCGCTTGGTAAGGTCCACCTGCAGTAGGTTCCTCAGGAGATCCTTCAGATCCGAGCTAAAATGTGACGGGAATCTGACCTAGGGAAGGAAGGGGGTGTGAGAGGCAATGCCTAGGAAACAACCCTCACAAGGGTCTACTTCCAAGACGCCCATTGAGTTGATTCGGTTGCTGTTGACTATCTGACAAATGCCCCCGTTCCAATTCATCCAATGCCTGACTTATAAGGAGACTTATTTGGTTCAATTAGTCCAACCAAGACCATCAGTGCATGCGGCAAAATATTTGAACAATAATAAAGAAAAACAACATGAAAGAAATGGGGAAAGGAACACTGTGAAGCCAGCAGGTGATACCTAAGTGGTTGGTGAGGGCTTGGAGGTTTCAGAAACCCTGGATGTGCAGTAGCCAGTAGTGACACAGAGAGACGGCAAGTCCAAACACAGATATCGGGACACCTCAGCCAGGACAATGTCTAATCAACGGGCGCCGGTAATAAACCATAAAGGGAAGGAGGAGCCGGAGCAATCCTCTCATCCTCACCTCCCCCATATAGGCTGAACCACCCACACACCCCCACCCACACACACCCACCCACACACCACGTCACAGCTCAACTGACCTTCCCAGAGACGATCTTCTCGTAGATCTGGATGGGCTGGTCAGCGAAGAAGGGAGGATAGCCGGCTGCCATTTCGTAGATTAACACCCCCAACGCCCACCAGTCTACCGCCTTGTTATAGCCCTGGGTGGGGGGGAGGGGGGGAGAGAGGGGGAGTTGTGAAACATTTAAGACGGAGTGAGGAGCCTGAGATGAAATGACAAGAGGGAGGGAGGCCGTCGGCCATTTTGTCTCCATGAACCCAGTCGCTGGGAAAGCCATTTAGTGCCAAGCCACTGGGCCTCCATGGCGGCTCACCTTGCTCAGGATGATCTCGGGCGCCAGGTACTCCGGGGTTCCGCAGAGGGTCCAGGTCCGGCCCTTCACGCGCTTAGCGAAACCAAAATCGGTCACCTAGGAGACAGACGAGAGAGAGAAAGAACAGGCAACCACTAAGTCATGCAGTGGTAACATAGTGTTTACACAGAAATTACATGGAGATGAATTGAAGAACACAAGAGATCTTAACACATGTAGTTGAAAAAGCTGCAGTACTACTGTTCCCAAGTAGGGGGCAGCAGAGACCAGCAGGTATACACACCTCCGGGGCGAAAGCCGTTACAGACACACACACACATGTACAAACGTTCAGAGTTTATTTGTAGGTCGACGTCACCGACGTGTAACTATGGTGTTTATTATCAAAGTGTCCGGTCATTTGAAATGACTCCTAAACAATCAGCAAATTCATAGTGATGCCATGTCACCTTTATGCAGCTCTGTGACATCATGTGTATTCAGCTCCATGTCATGCTATGTCACCTATAAGCAGCTCTATGTCATGCCACGTCATCTGTATGCAGCTCTATGTCATGCTTTGTCATTCATATGTAGTTCTGTCATGCTATGCCAAGTGTATTTTGCTCTGTCGTTCTTTCACCCCTATGCAGATGCATGCCATGTCACCTTTATTCGAATTCATGCCATATTATGTCACATATATGCATCTCTGTCATTCAATGTAACCCTTATGCAGATGTACGTCGTTCTATGTCACCTGTTTGCAGCTCTATCTCCTGCTACTTTATATTTATGCTGCCCTTTGTCATGTTACTTCACCTGTATGTAGCCTTGCTGGTCGATGAGCAGATTTTCAGGTTTCAGGTCTCTGTAGATGAGGTCCAGGGCATGTAGGTACTCGAAGGTCAGGACGATCTGAGCTGCGTAGAACCGAGCATGAGGCTCACTGCAGAGGGGTGGGGGTGGGGAGAGTGGAGGCAGAGGGTGGGGGAGAAAATGACGGGAGGAGAAGAGAAGGGTGAGATGGATTGTGGGTGTAAAGTAGAGAGTGGGGGAGTGAGGGAGAGGAAAATGCATTAAACTACAAATACGAGCAGAAAATAAATATGATAGGACTGAAATGTGTGTGTGTGTGTGTGTTGACTCACCTGAACCTGCCAATTCGTCGTAGATGGGAGAACATTTCTCCACCAGGAACATACTCCATCACCATGTATAGGTTAGTGTTGTCCTACACAGAGAACATTCATTGGCTGCATACTCATTCTGGCAGATCTTGGATACTGTTATTGTACATGGTAGTGTTAGGTGGAGTAAAGGATACTGTTAATGTACATGGTAGCGTTAGATGGAATAAAGAATACTGTTATTCTACATGGTTTTCAGACCTCAATGTCTTATGGGGTGGAAACGCTAATGGACTGACTTCGGAGATTGCTTATTATAGCGCCACCTAGGGTTCAATTGGATCCATAGTCTAATAGATCAATTCGGCAGCCAGTACATACCTATGGGCCAAGTGGCCTGTCTGCAACGCGTTCTCACAGGAATTTAATCTCACAGGAAGTAATAATTATAGTGATACTGGGAAATCTATGCACTCTGCGGCCCTGGGAATGTGGGACTGGGTATGTGGGACTGGGAATGTGGGACTGGGAATGGGGGACTGGGAATGTGGGACTGCACATGTTCCAGAGTTTCAAAGCATCAGTAAGTCAGTGGAAGAAAGGGGGGATGAGGTAATCCTCGATATCCATGTTGTTTGTGCTACCATTCCTTCAGTCCCGTTGCTAAGCACTTTACCGAAACAACGGCAGGGTGGATGACCCTTTAAAGTCACTTTGAGTAATTAACCGACTGGACATTTGTTTAGAACATCTATTCATAGAATGGTATATAAACATTTGCCTTTTGCTCAACTTTTAAAAGAGGATTATTTGAATGTTTCTGTAAAAAAAAAAGAAACTGAAAAGGCTTTTCCGTTTCAATTGATAATTCAAATCACTAAAAACCACAGACATTAGTGCGTACCTTGAAGGAGTACTCTACTTGAACCAGGAAGGGGAAGCTTACAGCTGTCAGGATACGCTTCTCATTCAGTGTGTGTTCAATCTGTTTCAGCTTGACCACCTAGATGCATGGAGAGAGGAAGAGAGGGAGGAAGAGAGAAAGGAAGAGAGAGAGAGGGAGAGAGAGGGAGAGAGAGGGAGATAGAGAGGGAGAGAGAGAGGGAGGGAGAGAGAGAGGGAGAGGGAGAGAGAGAGAGGGAGAGAGAGGGAGAGGGAGAGGGAGAGAGAGAGAGAGGGAGAGAGGGAGAGAAAGAGAGAGGGAGAGAGAGGGAGAGAGGGAGGAAGAGAGAAAGGAAGAGAGAGAGAGGGAGAGAGAGGGAGGGAGAGGGAGATAGAGAGGGAGAGGGGGAGAGAGAGAGAGAGAGAGAGAGGGAGAGAGAGGGACAGAGGGGAACACACACAGGGGGGGGTGAAAAATACAGGAATGGGAGAGATGGGAGAATCACACAGTAAAGAAAGAATGAATACAGCACCACAGAGTAACATTAATCATTTATTATCAAATAATACTAATGAAACGTTTAAAGGTTTTGTCATAATTGTTTAGTAACAAGCAAAAGCAGAGTAGTAGGATGCATTCAGCCATGAGGAGAATGACTGACAGCCTGAGATGACCTCCTCCAGCCCCCACGAACCTACTGACCCTGCATTAGAAGGAAGTCCCTCAAAACACTGATCTAAGGTCAGTTCAGTTCAGTTCTCTTATATAGGCCATGGCCAAAAGAGTGGACATAAGACATGCGAATAGGGAGTTATCAGGCCTTCCACATCTCAAGAGGATGGAGTGTCTGTGTGTCAGTACCCAGACGACTGACTCTGATTCTAAAACAATGACAGACAGCAAACTAAAAGTTCGGTACTAGAACAACGACATTCAGGGGGATGAGAAGATCTTTACATGAGTCCGTTGAGCACCAGCTTTTTTCGAGCACAAGCAGTTGTTTTTGACCAAACAGAAAGCTGCAGAGCCATGTTCAACAGTTGTCGAATTAGTGATTTAAATATCATCTTTGGTTGGCTTCCGAAGTGCTCTGGTCTGGACTTATATCTCTTGGTGCAGGGATTTTCCTTTAGGGCAGGAAGGACAGTTGAAGTTCTGTATTCAGCATTTCACAGACGTGTTGACTCCACTCTCGGGCAAATTCTAATAGACACACCATCAAGCCCATCAAGTCACCACCTGTTCACAGCTTGAACTTCAATAAAGACACACTGCCAGAGTGAGGTCACAGCAAAACCGTGGGATAAAATGTGTAAGTGCCCAACAATTCTGATCATCAATTCTAATTGAAATACTAAACATGTCATATTGACATCCTGCCTGGGACTTTTATGAGTGCATAGGGAAATAAGCACTGCAAACGAATACTCGGAAGCGTTCGTCTTGGCCGCAAGGGCTCTTGTTGAAACAATCTGGTTGGAATTAAATGTTTTGCACGCTGGACGCTGGCTTTCTGAAACGTCTAGGTTGTCTGTTTACTTCCATATTCATTTTGATGAAGCAAGACCTGGTTCTGGAGGTCAGAGGTCACCCACGTTGTTCGTAAGGACAGACAGCGGGTCAGCAAACACTGGTCACACGGTGGTTATATGACCACAAACCGTAAGGCTGATGGAAGAAAACAGCCGGCAAAACACAGCGACAAGAGAACAAACAGAAAATGTGCAGCGGTCGAGTGTCAAATGTCTCTTGTCAGCAGTGCATTGGGAGAAGTTCCCTCTAACTGTGTTCTTCAATAAGGCGATTCTGTTCTGTAATGGCTCACGTTAGTGATTTTAGGAGACAATCTGTTGACCTGATGACTATTCGGGTCAGGGTGTCCCTCAATCGGTGACCTTATGACTATTCAGGTCAGGATGTCCCTCAATCAGTGACCTTATGATTATTCAGGTCAGAGTGTCCCTCAATCGGTTGACCTGATGACTATTTAGCTCAGGGAGTCCCTCAAATCAGTTTACCTGATGACTATTTAGGTCAGGGTGTCCCTCGTTTGGTTGTCCTAAAGACTATTCAGGTCAGGGTGTCCCTCGTTCAGTTGTCCTAAGGACTATTCAGGTAAGGGTGTCCCTCAATCGGTTGACCTGATGATTATGCAACATCAAATGGATTTATTAACTCTAACCCTGTTCCTGGAGAGCTACTCTCCTATAGGTATTAACTCCAACCCTGTTCCTAGAGAGCTACCCTCCTGTAGGTTCTAACTCCAACCCTGTTCCTGGAGAGCAATCCTCCAGTAGGTTTTAACTCCAACCCTGTTCCTGGAGAGCTATCCTCCAGTAGGTTCTAACTCCAACCCTGTTCCAACCCGGGAATCCAACCCACTATCTTACTGTTGCAAGCACCATGCTCTAACGCTGACCCCGCCTACCTTCTGCTTGTTGAGGATCTTCATGGCAAAGTGCTGCCCCGTCTCTTTGTGCTTGACCAGCATGACGCGGCCAAACGAACCCGTTCCCAGAGTTTTCAACCGCTCAAACTGGTCCAGGCTGGCTGTGTTCTGATGGGGGAGAGGGACAGAGATGCACCATTGAGGGTGTTCAGGTGTGTGTGGGTGTATGTGTTGGTACATGTACAGGCTTGGCCCTTATGGCCTCAGGAATGATAGAGAGAGTGTCAACACACACACACACACACACTCTCACAAGACAGGCGCAGTCAAACCCTTTTCCCCCCTTCAAGAGCAGCTAGGTACTAAATGACAGAATATGTTCATTTAGATGTGATAAGAAACGGCCATCTAGTTTCTCTCTTTCTCACTCTTACTCCTGTTCCCTCACACACACACACACACTTACACACACTCACACACATTCCCCTTAGATCCACTGACCTGTGCTGGGTTCTCCCACTTCTTGAGAAAGTCCTCTTTTGCTTTAGCGAGGAATTCCTTCACTGTTGTAGACACACACATTGTTATCACTACAGAGCATACAATACCTGTGTGTGTGTGTGATCCTGTTTTTCTTGTATATGTAGTGACCTGAAGTCTCCACTAATACCTAATCAGTGAAATCTGACTAATCTTTCCCTTCAAGGACATAGGACATAGTTTACATGTTCGGGGTTAGGTTTGGGGTCAAACTTACATATGTTGATAGATGCAGCGTTAAGTTACATTTAGTTACAAGAATTATGCTATCGTGGTAAGGGTTCGTTTAATATTAAGGGTTTGATTCAAGGAATAGGAAATAGTTGTTTTGGTCTCCACAAACAGAAAACCAAACGTGTGTGTGTGTGTGTGTGTGTGTATGTTATCTTCAGTGTGCCTCAGTAACAGTGACACCTGGACGACAGGACACGCTCTCATTAGTGACTTACCGCTATATCGCTCTACAGCAGACGCACACGTTATGCAACATTCAGGGAAACAGTACCGAGACTGTTTTCCCACACACACACACACAAACTACATAGAAGGCATTGCCAAACGTCCAGCATTTGACTGAGATTACACATACTTATCAACTGAACTAACTTATTCTCCAAACGATAAGAGGGAAGCCAAGTGGTCAAATGCGTTGGGCCAATAAACGAAAGGTCGCTGGTTTGAACCAACGGGGTGAAAAAACGACAAGGTTAAAATCCTGCCGCTCGGCCCCTGAGCCAGACAGTTTACCCTAATTGTTCCTATGTCGTTGCTGAACATATGAATCTGTTCGTAGCTAGCAAAACGTGAAAATCCGTGACAAAAGCTACCTCAAGTTGTAAGCTATTGCACACTCAATGTCGCCCTGGTAACGGTATCTAACAGCAATGTGGCTGTTCTCACACTTGCCCGGCCTTGCTTGTGATAAAACACCTGTCTGAAACGCAGACTAACACATTGGGAGCCTACTCATGGAACCATGGTCGGTCGCCTTAAAAACAACCAGTTTCCAACCCGTTGGCGCTTGGTATCTTTTTCAATATATCTTATTATTCGGGCATTTGTATGCTGCATCTGGCTGCTAAGTTTGGAAGTACAGCGTGTTTTCGGTGAAGGAGCAGCGTGCCAGAACGCGGGACCAACCCGGACAACACAGTATGTATAAACAACCAGACGGTTACCTTTGTCCACCTCTGAACCCGAATCAACAAGTAGCCCATGCCTAAGACGCAGCCATGCATTCCCCAAGTCGGTCCCGGGAACCCAAGGGGGCACACGTTTTGGGGCTTTGCCCTAGCACGAAACAGCCGGCGAATAAAACAAAAATAAACCCGTCGTCAAGCCTCCAATATGTATATTAACTGTGTAGTGCCCGGAAAAAGAGGTGATCATTTATCATCACCAAGACGGTTTTAGTACGGGCTAAACTGGCTAAATCGTGCCTATAAAAGGGACCATCTGGGATTCAATTATCACGAACGTTATTGGTAGCCTGTCACTTTAACTGTCATATGGAATCTGTCACGGCGTCAAAAAAGATATACTCGTGCCTGTCCACAATCGAACTCATGACGACCTCGTAGAATATATTTACATACTACAGGCTACTACAAAGAGGCCATGACGGAGAAGTATGCGAACATATGTTTAATGTAACGGTCCCTATTTAACAAACCTAGTAAGCCACACATGCAGCATTGCATTCACTGAACAGGCCTGTGCATAGCTTGCCGTCTGTGTTTTGCTTGTTGTTTGAGAGGTGAATGTGTTGGTAACAGCGGCGGATGTAGAATTGCGCTTGTACAATGGGCTACATCTTTTATAGCATTTGAATTGCGCTACTGTAGCTCTAAGGGTGGGATTATGTATGACCAGAGGAGGCCGTACCCTCAGCCTTAAGGGAGTCGGAAAGACTGATTCGAGACATTAGGGGTACTACTCACCACTCTCCATCTCGCTACCCTTCTTGGCCGTGGGCACGTTGCCCATAATGGCAGGCCGTGAGCGGGTGATCTGAGCTCCACTACCCGCCCTGGACTCTCCCCGATCCGGTACAAGCTGAGGCCAGCAGTCAGTCTGTAGCTCAGTTCGTTCTCGGAAAATCCTGTCTCGGCACGGACCTGAATAGCTTGACAGCAGCAGTCTAGACTAGCGGCGAGCTCATCTGCCCTCTTCTACCGTAATATAACTATTATGACAAGAATAAATGATGCCGTTATGGTCCAAGGTGGCAACAGCGACGGCCGGGACTCGTCTGTCTGTCCTGGGGTCTGGTACTGGTATGGTGGTTGGTTGGAACCGCAGCGCACCGGGCCGAGACCAGCGCATCCAGCCCGACTCTGTTCCTCTGTCTCCGCCTGTCCCTCCGTGCAGCCCCCGCCAATAGAGGCCCCCCCGGCTCCCTGCCTCTCCACGAGCGCAAATACCCCGTTTTCGGACCGTGCGAAGCGGCCAATATTCCAACCAAATGCCTGGTCCCCTTTCTTTTCTTAAACTGGGCTCCGAGGTTTTAATTTCACCTAAACCAATGAGATCGGAAAATAAGACGAATCAACATAGCCCCCCGTATGTCTCCGAGTGGAGCAAGCTGAGCTGAAGGAACTAGAGAGGAGAGACGGATCCGATCTCATCCATAGAGCCCATTGGCTGAATCCATCCCGATAGACAGCACAGTGAAGGACATTGACTGGGCAACTGTCCGTTTGTCAACCACGCAAACTGCTCTGATTGGCTTATAACTGTCTGTCAACAAAACCATGATTCCGCCTCTTTTACACCAAAAATGTAGTTGAGAGACGTCACGGATTATGGGCCTCATTGAAGACGTACACGCCCCCATTCTCGATCTTCACACAATTTTGATTGGCTAGGAGTTACGGTCTCGCAGGCAGGGCTAACAGAACGAGAATTTCCATTGGCGGTAAAAACGGAATGGCCCCGCGTTGCCCCCGCCCTCCAGCCTAATCCGTGATTGGCCGAGTGACGTCATTAGCAAAGGCTATTTTTAGGAATGTTGTTCAGAATGAATCTAATGCACGCGGCTGCGCTACGGCAAGACTGCCAAATTCAGTTTGTTTGTGTAACGAAGGAACGATGCACGTTTTTTACCGTACTGCCCTAATGTATTTGATATAACACTGTCCGTCTCTACAGAAACAACAAACATTCTGATCAAGTTGTTAAAGTAGAGCACGTTGCCGCAGCAATGCTCAAGGATCAAAATAATCTTCATATTGATACATGTCAATTACCGGATGGCCTATGCATGTTCATTATCACGGTCAGTAAGAACATCAACAAAAGCTAATGGTCACTCCCAGGGGTTGCAGACTGGCCACCCACTGCAGCTCAGCGGATAACAGTACAATCCTTTTAATGGGGAAATGGAACGAGACACGACTTCCGCGTCTAATCCATAACGACGTCACACGGTTTTTGCGCCCAGTTTTAATGGATTGGGTCATTAGTGCAGAACATAACATCTCGGACATTCTCCCGCCCGCTAGCTCGAGTTTCAGGAGTTTCTTTGAAAGCCTGCTACCACAGCTTGCAGACAAATGAGGGTACATAGCAGACATCTCACTTCCTACTGGCATATAGGTAATGAACAGGTATAGTTGACATCTTCAGGACCCAGCACTGCAGTCCAAGCAGGCCCATGCTTTGTTATGAGATCAGTGCCGAGAGGGAGGGTGGGAGTAAATCAGAATGAAAGATCACTACTAGAGTAGATGGAGATATGAAGATCTGATTAGACTGGTTCATTCAAGATTGGTAAGGCGCAGTCTTTGCTGCAGTTGCTTAGCAACGCGGGGCAAGTCTGCACTCTCATAGTGAAAATGGCAGAGAGATGTATTTTATGAATGAAACGGCAGGCAGGCTCACAGCCTCTAGCCAGACATTCTTCTACTCTGTGACGTAGCCCACCGCTTAAGGAACAGCGTGTTTACAATGCTCAACGGCAATTACAAAACGACAAAATATGTTTATTATTAGAACTTATTGTTACAAATATTACAAAGCAACGCAATACCAAAAAAAACCCAACACATTATTTCTTACACGCTAATTGATCAAAGTTATGTACAGGAAACAAAATCAAAAACCGATAACTGACGAAAACGCTTAAATTCCACCCCACCCCATTCCTTAAATAGTGCACTACTTTTCACAGCAGAAATACCTAGTCAACTAAAATAATTGGACTATATGAGAAATAGCATACCATTTGGGATACAGTCACACATTGGGTTTAGGAGCATTAGGATGACTCCCAGTTTTCCAAGAAATCCCTGTTGGAAAACACTCAGAAGCAGAAAGATCTTATATCCTCAAACATGATTTTGTTTTGAAAAAAACTGTCCATTTCGGGTGATGTTGCCAACCCTACGCCCAGCCAATAAAACAGCCCAGGTGGAGTAGTTCAAACACCGCCTTCCTTCATACCTCCGTTGAAGTAACAACAGATCAGAGTTACCTGGACGGGTTAAAGCGTCCAAATTGACTTCCGCGTCAGCCTCTTGTAAAGAACAGGGGGATTTGGGGCCTAGTCCGGTTCGGTGGGGGTCGAAAAAGACACTTCTGACCAAAGGAGGCTGAAGTAACAACCCCACTCAGAACGATGAGGGGGAGAGAGGGAGGGGGGAGAGAGAGACACAGAAGAGACAGAAACTGAGACTGACCGGGGGGGGGGGGGGGGGTAGTGATCCGTTGCTCTGTGAAAGAGGGAGAGACGGACTGGAGACAAGGATGTAGCAGGGAATAGAGACCTGTCGCTCGGTGACGGAGAAAGCCTGTAGCTGTGAGGGGGCCGGGAATGGGACAGTAAACCCAGCGGTACACAGGAGGCCGGCGTCCTAGAGACAGTCCATGGAGTTGTCGGGCAGCAGGCCCGCGGGGAGGGCCTTTCCCGGGAGGCAGGAGGACGAGGGAGGGAGCATGCCGCTACTGCTGCCGCCGCTGTTGGGGGCGGGGTCCACGTTCTCGCTGTCCTCCATCTTCTCGGCACAGCCCTCCCAGTTGATGTGGAAACGGGTCACGCGTGGGTTCGACGCCAGGATGTTCCTCTGGAGCTGCGGGGGGGGGGCGGGGTTAGCATCTCGGGTTGCACCGGTCTCCTTTAGGGGAGCACATTTCAGCCACTGGGCAGGTTCTCCTTTAACCGTCTCACGCAGACTAACAGATACACAAAGAAGGTCATGGAGAACGGATGTGTTGTGACGATTTCTATAAACGCGGATGGACCATATCTGTCCAGATGTAGATGCTGCCTTTCTATCAAATATGGATTTTTGCAACATCAAATAAATACATTCACAGCATCCAAAGTGTTAACACTTTGACAATAGTAAAGCACTGAAATTTTCAGTTGCTTTTGAATCGTTACGGACTTGGATGGAACAACGATAACATAAATGTACTCTTTATAGACACTTAATTTTGACCCGGCTCAGAAAAGACAATTCCGCCCAGGCAGAAAGACCATCGACTTCTGGTTTCCAAACGACCAGGAAGTCTGCATATCAAAAGTGAAAGGATGTCTTGCTACTTCAGACACACATTGGTTTACAGGTGGAAAGACACACAACCGAAACAATACAACAGACAACGCGTTTGGACTGCAGCCACATCATTATTCTTGAGGCACAACTGGATAGGTGTCTGTCGGCTTGGAATGCAGCTCAGCTTCCAGGTATCCACCGGTTCGTGACGTGCGCCACATCCACACCCAGCTGTGCCACGTTGCTTGGCGAAAGCGGTGCGATGTCACACGAAACGTGTTGTTTGGCTGCATTTGAACTCAACATGTGCCACCGAAGTGGACCATCGCACGGCCATGCTTCACAGTGACCTCGGCCATGCTTCACAGTGACCTCGGCCATGCTTCACAGTGACCTCGGCCATGCTTCACAGTGACCACGGCCATGCTTCACAGTGACCTCGGCCATGCTTCACAGTGACCACGGCCATGCTTCACAGTGACCTCGGCCATGCTTCACAGTGACCACGGCCATGCTTCACAGTGACCACGGCCATGCTTCACAGTGACCTCGGCCATGCTTCACAGTGACCTCGGCCATGCTTCACAGTGACCTCGGCCATGCTTCACAGTGACCTCGGCCATGCTTCAGTGACCTCGGCCCTCGGCTATTCTATTTGACGCTCGGCCTACGAGTTCAACTGCCCCGGTGGTCCAGCTATTAACTAAACAAAGAGCAACCTAAAAACAACCTAAATTGTTGATTCAGGGGAGAGCCTGACGCCTTGTGTAAAATGTTGCACAATTAAGCCGAGGGCCTAATGAAAGACAATGTGCACTACATGTTAATGTGAAACATCACTCCTAAACACATATTTATAACGTTTTCATGAATGTCATTGTGATCATAGACATAAGCTCCCCTGACAGCACTTTGTACTGATGACCCAGGAGTTGCCTTAAACTAATATGCTGCTTTACTCCATTCACAGCCTGTAGTCTGGTGTGTGTGTGTGTCTGTGTTACCTGTGTGTAGTCTGGTTTGACAGGCGGGTTCTCGCGGAGCTCCGGGTCTGTGTATTCGTTGTTGACATAGTAACCGATGCGGATGAACTCCTGCCCACGGTAGGTGCAGGTGATCAGGGCCACGGTCACACCCACAGCATCGCTCTCCGGAATCAGCCCCGTGTTGGGGGCGTCGGCCTGGGAGGGGGAGGGAGACCATGGGTGATGAGGAAGGAGGGAGAGAGGAGGAGGGTGATATAGGAAATACAGAAAGGCAAGAAAAGGGAGAGATAAAGGAGAAGTAAGAGCAGGAAGTCAGCGAGGAAAGGCTAAAGCGGGAGGGGGGCAGAGACCTAAGCTCTAGTACCTGCCTAACTTTCTGCACACGGGTCTTACCTGAAACACAAACATGTGTCTACCTGCCGGTACAGGGCCGACCAGAACCGAGTCCAGAGTCTGATCGTACTCCTCACTTTCCGCCGAGCCCACGTAGATGATCTTCCACTCCAGGTCTACACAAGCACAGAGCAACTTCAACCACGAGTCGTAGAACATGACATATTCCCTCTTAAAACTTAAGACCTGGATCCACTAGACTCTGGGAAGGTTATCGAGGAAATAGCCTTCATTTAGACAGGGGCCGGTTACTGCTTTCTCACGAAATGAGAAGCTAAAAAAAGACAAATCTACCAAGGAACGAGAGATATTTTCCCGTAATTTATTCAGAAGCAGTTCCGCTCGCTGCCATGGTAACCTGTCAGCGCTCCAATCGTCACGAGGCGAGGGCACACCGAGAAAACACAGATGTCAGAAAAGGACCAATCGCTCCGAGAAGGGCGTGGAAATGTGAACAATACGCGCTGGCGCCAAATTCTTAAGAAATGTCAACGCAAACAGATTAATTGCGTAAACATACGTTTGAATAAACTAGCAAAGGGGACATTTGCATTTAAAAACAATGCATAAAATAAACTCTAAAGTTTAGGCAAAATACTGTTGTTGCACCTTAAGACAGACACGCTTGTTTACAAACAGCAATAATATAACAAAATGTAAGCCGTCCCAAGAACGGCGTTGGACACCACTTACCCTCCGGTAAATCCTCCATGCATTCAAACGTAATCTCGAACTGGAAGGGATTCCCAAAAGGACTCGGGTTGTCTAACACAGCGACATTCAACACCTGAACTTTTGCCATGTTTTAGTCTTGTACGCCTAGCAAGATAATTACTTAAAAACAACGCAAATGTCGCTCTTATGCAAGTAGTAATTATTCAAAGACCGGACACAAAATAGTTAGCTAGCTAACGTTAGCTAGCAAGCTAAAAAAATAGTCTCTGACTAAAACTGTGTGGGGTTGGCTCTTGCTTTCTTCTCCCTCACGGAATGGGTCTATTTCAGTTGTCTGTAATCTTACAACTGTTCACAGCTCGACTGGTTCTCAAAACAAGTCTAAACAAAAGCTATCTTGCTGGTTAATTTTGGCAGGTAATTTGGTGGCTACAGAATAGTATTCGCACTCCCGCCAGTGTGTTCGGAAATGGTTCTCGTGACGTCACGAAAACCAGTGGCGTTTTCTTCCCTTTTCCGGCTGAAGCTCTGTGGTTGGTCTTTGGTTGTAGTCCTGTAGGCTGTCACCTAGTGACGGGAGCAAGTACTCAGATTGTGTCGGCCTACCCAATGTCTAATTTCATACGCTTCTCAGTCATCTCGAAGACTGTCCAGTGTCAACGTTGAACACTCTTAGATTAATTATGTGTCAAACATTTTAATATTGCCTGACTATCAGTGAGACCGTGTCAAATTTAATCAAGGCAAACAAACATACTTTTCGGCTAGGCTGGGTTTATTTCACACAACGCAAGTCGTGGGAAGCCGAGATTGTTGTGTGCTAATTTGTTTTCTTGGCATCGAATGAAAAAAACGTTTTTGTCCGTACAATGCAATTAGCACCCGTTCGGTGTTGGGCAATGAAACCCATTGTTAGCGCGGATACATATCCAATTGCTATGACTGCATCCGTCCACCTCCCACACCATTACCCAAATGACTAGGCCATATTAACATTTGAGAACGTTTCTTGTTATGACACAGAACCAGAAAAACAGAAACTGTGCGACTGTACAGAAAGCCTATAAAAACAATTTACCTAATCTGAATTAGTCTGTGTATTTATTTCATAACTTCGTAGTATCATTGAGGAAATGAGTCAGTATTTTATATTGCTGTTTACACTTGCTTTTTTGATTGGATTAGCACGCGTATTCGGTTTAATGACAATATGAATCGTAAACAGCTAGCCCCTGGCTAAGAAATCGACATACCAGATACACACACAAACACAATAATAGACTGCACTGCACACACTGCTGGAGACTTTGCTACACACTAACGCAACCACACGTACGCACTTACACACAGTTACACGCAGATTTATACACACAGTCCCAATGAACAGTCGTGGAGATAAAATTGGTTTAGTAATAGGTGAGTTGAATTATTTTAGGGGGCCTTGAAACAATGATGTTAGGTTTTACTTTAGGCTACACGGATGATTAACAAGTCAACATTGCTCTTATTGGTGCTTAAGGAGTGTTTTGTTTGCTAAAGATATAGACTCAATCCCAAATCAACCAGTAAACTCCACACACCCTAAGCACCTACCGAGATCTGAGGCAATTTGACTGATATAAATCAACTCGGTGAATGTTGAACTTAGTCGACCCAAGGGCAAGGTGAATCTATGGTCATGTCGCTTTCCATTGTCAAAACTTAGGGTTCGTGTAAAACAGAAAGAGCTAATGGTATTCCGATGTGATCACTTGATTGGTTCCAACGGCACACGTGACAACTGTCCTGTTTAGCATACGGACAGGTGCGAATGAGAGAATAGTTGTGGTTTTGACACTTGTGAATATAGGCGGGTACCGTAGTCAAACTGTTCCGACGGTGGTTGATCCAACATATAGATTCAAACCCTCGAAACAGCTCGCTTAAACAGGTAAGTTCGCGAATCATCTAAATGAAACGCCAGTGCTTGATAGCTCCGTATTGTATTGTAGATTGTGGTAGAGCGTGGTTGAAAACGTTTTTTTCAAGTAGACTGGTTTAGGAATTCCAGAGATAATACATTTGCTTCATAGGTTATGAATGATTACAAACCAACTACAATCTGCTAAATAGGCCATAGCGTCCGACTAACCCAAGTCTATTCCTTTGTGTTAAAGGGCTGTCAGATTTGATGCACCTGAAAGCAGGTGTTTCAGGCTCTATCGCATTCCAACAGTTGGGCGGAAATTCCCGGCGACATTCCAGGTTTTTAAAACTGTGTGTTTGAATAGTTTTTTCTCTCCAAATTGAAATACCACAGTCAAAAAAGGGGGGTTTCGTGCTAGAGAGATGTTTCATGAGCGCAAGCGTGTGATCCCCGTTTTACTTAGCAACTGATTCTCCACAAGGAAGAAAAGCTGGGGTTAGGGGAAAACTTTGGGTTAGGTTTTGACATTTTGGGTTGGTTATATAGTTGAGGCATGTTTATGAATAGGAATTTGGTTATTGAGGTAAAGTGGATGGTTAGGATCAGGGTTATATATGGTTAGGAAGGGTGTGTGTGTGTGTGTGAGAGAGAGAGAGAGAACAAGCAAGAGAGTTTTGTTTAATATTTACTCTGATCATCAAACAGGTTTTGAAGATGTAAACACTATGCTTAAGGACTACTCCTAATTTTATTTAATAGCTTGGGCAGCCTAATTGTAAATATAAGCATAGATTGCCCCAAGCTAAATTCCTCACCAAATTAATAAATGTTTGAAGGATCAGGGTATCATTTTCATCATGCATGCACTGTGGAAGCCTAGAGTGAGGCAGAACTGGGCTGGTATTGATTATCTATTGTTGCACTAACAATTTTAAATAAGGTTTTTGAGTGTGCACATTTCTGTATTACACACACCAGACATCAAAATAGTCCTGTACATAAACATGGCCGAATGTGCTGGAGAGCTTGTGGCCTGTGTGAGCTTACTTGTGTTCACGTTCAGTAAGAGTGCATCCAAAAACTCACACTGGCCCAGGATGCCTGTTTCCTGCTTCAAATTCCTGTCAGAGGACCATTTGTTTAGACGGCAGAGTAAATATTCCAGCTCTTCCTGCATGTTGTGCAATCCCTAGTTTCAACCATCTGCATTTTTTATCGGCAGCATGAGCTGTTATTTACCCCGAAGCAGATCATTAACCACCCCTCTGAAATCCCTAAACTAGGAATGTAATCGGCTACCAGTGGGAAAGGTGCTGTTCCACCCCCATGTCCCAGATCCCGCCCTATTGGGACCGTTTCCTACCTTTTTGGGCCCTGGGAACAAGGGAACCTCTTATTAAATTCACCTCAGTGTTTGTTTGTCTAATTCCCACCAAGTTGATAATGCTAATAGAACCTGAGTCTGTGCCGGACTAGTCAGATGCCCCCTAGTGGGCAGGCTGATCGTGTGGCCTGTTCTTTAAGGCTGTCTCTGCTTCCTGAGAGTCTGGCCTGTGGGTTCAAGTTCTCTACTGTCTCTGTGTCTCTCTCTCAGCCGGCCTCGTTCCAGATGTAAGAGCAGAAACCCTCAGTGGACCTCAAACCCTCCGGTATGTTTGATGTCCTGTTCATCTGTTTGTCTCCGTTTATTCTGTCTTCCTGTCCTCTTCCCTGTCATGTCACATTTTGCCTCATTGTCATGTCCGTCGTTGCCCTGTCGTGTCCCTGTCGTGTCCCTGTCGTGGCCGTCATTGCCCTGTCATGGCCGTCATTGCCCTGTCATGGCCGTCATTGCCCTGTCATGGCCGTCATTGCCCTGTCATGGCCGTCATTGCCCTTTATCTCCCCCCCAGGGCTCATCGTCATGAGGCTGGTGCCATCGATGCCGTGGGCGTCGCCTGGGCTGTGGCCTGTGTTAGTTCTGGGCGTGGCCCTGCTGTTTTGCCTGGCCCTGGCCCTGCTGGGGTGTCTCATGAGGAAGAAGAGGAGGACCGAGGGAACATACAGGCCCAGCGCGGAGGAGTGCAAACAGAAGGGGAATCGTGGGGCTGAGAGGCCTGCCCTTCCCCTGCCTCTGCCCAAGGAGGAGAGACTCATATGATGCCCTGCCTCTGCCCAAGGAGAGACTTATATGATGCCCTGCCTCTGCCCAAGGAGAGACTTATATGATGCCCTGCCTCTGCCCAAGGAGACTTATATGATGCCCTGCCTCTGCCCAAGGAGACTTATATGATGCCCTGCTTCTGCCCAAGGAGGGACTTGTATGATGCCCTGCCTCTGCCTCTGGCCAAGGAGGAGAGACTTATATAAACCCACCTTCCACCTCCAGCTCTTCAGGGAGCAACCAGGGGCTTTCATCTTAGTGTGTTCCGTGTGACGGTGCTGTGTTCCGTGTGACGGTACTGTGCTCCGTGTGACGGTGCTGTGCTCCGTGTGACGGTACTGTGTTCCATGTGACGATTTCCTGTCTGTGTGTTTCTGTAGTTGTTTGCATGTTAGTAAACCTGCAAAAAGAGGAAATCTGAAGTTTCCCTATGCTTCTCTCTTTGTAATCAAAAACTCTGACATGCAAATTATGATCTGGATAGGTGTTACTTGTTGTATAAAATATATTAGCCATTGTATTTTGTAAATCCATGTGTTTTTTTTATATCTTTAATAAATTAATATTTGTCATGAGTGCCTCTTCAATGACTTCAATGCAGTTTGATATTATCCAGTTAAAAAATATTTATTATGGTAAAACTCCTTTTAAAATATAAAAATTCATTTTATTCAGTGGCTTTATTATGCAGATACTGAAATATACTGTATACTTATACTGTATATAAAAAGTCTACACAAAGTATGAGATATAAAAATGTATACAGTGCATTTCTAGTCGTGTATAAACGTTCCAAAACCGCCATCTTCTGGTCGTCTACTGCAAGTGCATCAAATGGCATTAGTCATTAGAAGTCTTCAGCCATTCATATGCTTTTATCTAGAGTGAATAACGTTCAATGTCATACTATTTACTACCTGTAATACTTTAGGATTGGATTAGATGGACATGATGATATTAGATTAGAAATGTAGCCAGGACGCAAAGGTTACACCCACACTTCCTGTAATTTAGAGGAAATCTTTTGTGACCTCAGAAATTCAGGTCAACTGTTTAACTCAACTACACAGGGCACGGTCCCCATCTCGGCCCAGGGGCTTTGGGTTTTGATGTTTAAACAAGAGGATGGGGTAAGGCATTGATTTAGGATTTGGCCAGAGATTCATGCTTCATAAAAAGTTATTCTGTGATTTCATCAAATATGCACCCAAATACTAGTCCGAAATAAGAAAAGTCCAACACTCAGATTTACGACGCTAATCCCTTGGACCCATCAACTTGAACATTACAGATTCTTGGTGACAACGGCAGAAGGCATTGGCTGAATTGCGCATCACTCAAGAGTCCTGCACCAATTGTCAAGCCTCAAATCTCTTCTTCAGCTCGGACACCTTGACGAATGGGGGCTCTTCCTCATGACCGGGCTCCTTCCTGGGTTCTGATTGGTCGTTAACTTGCGAGGTAAAGACAGGCGAGGGCATGGCGTCCGGTGAGGCACGCAAGCTTGCTTCCTGAAGGCAGCTCTTCTGGATAATGCCCCGGCACCGGGGTGTGTCGCTGGGCTTACTGGGCTCAGGCGAGCACCTGGTCTGGGCCTTCCCGTGGAGCTGTGCCAAGGCCAAGGCCACACCAGGAGAGCAGGGTTTGCGTGCCTCCTCTTTTTTCTCTCTTCCCTCCGCTCTCTCGTCTCGACCAAGAGGCAGTCTAGATGCGTGGGGCCCTGTGTCGTTCAGGAGTCCAGGGGGAGCAGTGTTTTCCGGGGGAATGGACGCGGCCTCACTACCCAGACTAGTGCCTGCCTTACTGGGTAACACTTCCGTCATCTCTGGGCTTCTCTCCTCCAACTGGGTCTGCTCCACCTGTCTCTGGTCTCCCTCAACCCTGTTCTGCATCACTCCTTCCACTTCCTCCCCTTCCACTTCCTCACCCTCCTCCCCTCCGCCCCCCTCTTTTTCACCCTCCTCCCCTACATCCCTCCCTTCCTCACCAGCATCTTCCGCCTGCATCTCTGCGTCTTCGCTCTTCCCCTTTATCCAATCTCGCCCTGCTTCCCCGATAACACCTCGTCTCTCCGTCTCCACGGTCTCCCACTCGTCGAGCTCCTCTGTCCCTTCTAACCTCTTTCCCATCTCCTCTCTCCCCTCCTCTCTTTTCTCCTCCTCTCTGCTCTCTTCCTCCATCGCTTGTATTCTTCTATCCTCCTCTCGCCTCTCAAGATTGCCAGCGAGGTCCTGCGAGAGCTCCTGTCTTTCACCTAACCAATCACGATTCTCTGTCTGTTCCGGCTCCTCCCCTGTGGCTTGTAGCCCCTCCTCCAGGTTCCAGCTGTGCAGACTCCCACTCCCACTGATGGACACACCCAAACTCTCCTGACTGGGAGTGGCCAGACTCCTCTGGGGACACACAGAGACAAGGACGTAAGGTGTGTAGATTGGCAATCAAATGTATCGTAATAGATAGATAGATTTTGTTCTGGTCACTGAATGACAATAACAGCAAAAGTCAATGGCAAAAGTAATCAGTTGCAAAGCATGCTGGGTTCTATAGTTCTAAAACAACCCCAAAAAATACAGGCCTCTAAAGTATCTTGTTACAAAACACAGTGGTCTGTACTTCAAGACAGGAAACACACATCTCAAGATATATGTAACAGAAACATCCTACTCTCTGTAGGTTGAGTGTGTGTGTCTGTGTGCCGTCTTTGTGTGTGTATGTGTATCCTGATCTTACCTGTCTGACGAAATCCATATCAGTCCCGAAGAGATCCAGGCTTCTGGTGCCGTATAGCAGGCCACGGTCGTGGGAGCTCCTGGCGCTCAACGTGTCAAAGATCTCCCCCAGGAGGTCCATCTCCTCAGGGTCACACAGACCCTCGTCTTCCCCCTCGTCCTCCCTGGGCTCTGGGTCGACCACGGGCCCCGGGACAATACTGAGACACACAGACGCATGAGCCCTTCTCCCCCCGGCCTCCTCTCTCCCCCTCCTCTGCGTCATTCCATCTCCTTCTCTCACCTGTCCGTCCAGTCTCCCTCCCAGGCTTCTCTGTACTCCTGTGTGCGGTCGTTGTCACGAGGGTAGCCGTGGCGATTGACTGGACGACGTGGACGGGACTGACATATCAAGATATAGGAATGACATAGCAAGACATAAAGCAGCATATAGCGACATAAAGGTGACATGCCTATGGTGTCAGGACTGGGTTAATCACTTTAACCCCCACGGTCATGAGACGCGGAGTAGGCGAGTCTTACCTTCCCAAAGTGTTGTGTTATTGGTAGACGGCTCTGAAGGCAATCCGATTGGCTGCGGCGCGGTGCTCCATATACAGAGGCGGTCCTCTGAAGCGAGAGAACCTCAGCGGGGTCCTGAATATAGAGGGAGAGGGTGAGACACACACACACACACGCACGCACACACACACACACACAATATAAAACAACATCACTCTGACCTTGGATGACAAAAGGTTCCTCAAGCCCTGTTTGGCCTGAAAGAAAATGCAGAAGAGAAAAGTATTCACTATAGGAGCACACATACATTTACATACACACACACACACACACACACATCACCCACACACATATCACACACACAGACTCTTACCGACTTGTACACGTGAGCCTTGGACTTGACGTTCAGGATGAGAGCTCCTCCACCTTTCTAGAGTATCAACATGGAATCAAACCGACCAGTCAGCCCACGCCACCTTTCTGATGGTAGAAATCATGTGTGTTGTGTTTAAGTTATTTAGTTATTACCTTCAGGTTGCCAACCAGCTGCTGGTAGGATTTTTTGCTTCCTGAAAAAGAGAGAGAGATATTGAAACAAGAATGCTAACGTGTGCAAACACACACACACACACACAAACACACACCTGCTGCAGTGCTGCACTGTAGTATCTCTTGTTCAAACAGGTCGTCCGGTTCTGTTCCTCTGTTCAGCAACTCCAGCCGCCCGTCGATGAACTGGAAACCAAAAGCATGTCAAACAACAACTACTTTATAACATTCACTCTTATTCGAACCTCAAAACTGTTGGTTATAACTCTGGTTAGGGAGGCTACCGTCCTCTGTCAACAACAAACTTTCCATTGTGGAGTAGCTGTTGAATGTAGTGGGCACAAATACACACTCGCACAAACACACACACGCACACAAACACAAACGCCTACCTGTTTGAAAAGCTGTAGGTGGACGGCATTTTGTAAGAACTGTCTCATAGCCGGAGACTTCTGTTCCAGAAACACCTCCTCACAGAAGCTGACCTGGCCGTCCTTTAGACGAGGAAGGTGGAGAGAGGTGACGGAGGAGTTTAAATAAGGAACTAGCCGAAGGTGACGGTGGATTTAGGTGAATTTGGATTTTACCAATGTTACTAAACCTGCCAACTGGATTTAGACCACCCCTGGACAGGTAAAGGGGGGTGTATTGCACGGCTTCACCCACAGCAAAAACCAAATCTTTAGACAAAACTTTTCTATAAGCGTCTTTGAATTATGAAACACTACACAAAACAGTGTTAATATAGAATGACGTAGTATCCAGTGCAGGGTTCCTCTAAGAGAGCGCCTCTCTAGGGAAAGGTATCGCACAGTGTCATGTTGTCTTGTGTAGTGTTAATGTAGAGTGTTACTGTGTTATGTTGTCTTGTGTAGTGTTAATGTAGAGTGTTACAGTGTTATGTTGTCTTGTGTAGTGTTAATGTAGAGTGCTACAGTGTTATGGTGTCTTGTGTAGTGTTAATGTAGAGTGTTACAGTGTTATGTTGTCTTGTGTAGTGTTAATGTAGAGTGTTACAGTGTTATGGTGTCTGGTGTAGTGTTAATGTAGAGTGTTACAGTGTTATGTTGTCTTGTGTAGTGTTAATGTAGAGTGTTACAGTGTTATGGTGTCTTGTGTAGTGTTAATGTAGAGTGTTACAGTGTTATAACATGGTTGTGTTCTGACCGGGCATCCTCTCAGAGCATCTCCGTATCCTCCAAACAGAAGAGCCTGCGCGGTGAGAAAGGCCTTGGCCACGCCCACACCCGGCGACGCCGTCAGGCGCTTCAGACGCAACTTCAGACCCGACACCTGGACGCAAACGAACACGTTACACGTGTACCACAAACACGCGCACACACACACACACAAATCTGCATCATTTCATTACCACGTCTGCTGGTATCTTCTTCAGGTCCTCGAAGGGAGACTCCATAGTGTTGGTGTCGACGTTCAGAATCACCACGTCCTCCAACCCGCGACTTCTCACCCTCTGGATCAATCGAACGGTTAGTTGGTGAACCGCTGTGTCAGTCACTTAATCAACCAATCAGCTAGTGAGTTCATCGGTCTAACGTTTTCAGTCAGCAAGTGAATCAATCAAATAATTCCATTCGTACGGCAATAATTAGTGTGATCAATAAGTTAATTGGTCTGTGAATTCGTCAGTCGGTCTGTCAATTGGTCAGTCAGTCATACGATACGTGGATCCACCCAATGTTGTTGTTGCATTTTCATTTGGTATGAGGCTGTGCCATTTGTTACTAGTGAAAGCAACTTTGAAATAATAGTCATGTTAGTAACAAAGCAATGTGGAGGTAATGTTGTAGACGAGGTTTGCCATTTAAATCAGTCAGTCAGTGAGTAGAATCAGTCCTC
Source organism: Novumbra hubbsi (assembly GCA_016801125.1). NCBI lineage: Eukaryota > Metazoa > Chordata > Actinopteri > Esociformes > Umbridae > Novumbra > Novumbra hubbsi. Next base: position 33,299 of record JACXGK010004685.1, read on the forward strand.
ACACCGGTCAGTCGGCCTGTCAAGCTGTTGCTGTACCTCTGTCAGACTGGAGTGAACTCCTATAAGGAACGGCATCGGAGCACTGAGAAGAGAGAGAACGAGAGGACGAGAGGAAGAAAGAGAAAATGGAATGGAGAGAAGTAAAAAGAGGAAGGTGTGTGAGTGACTACATATGTTTTGACTGTTTCTTAGCAACTCCTCACCAACGGCCCATGACGTGATTCAGAAAGACTTGATCCACACAAACCACCAACACAGAACGTGCAATGACATCGTCTCCAGATGTAGTCAGTGCAGGGGAATCCAATGATCGGGGTGAAAATGACGTCTCTAAATAAAAGCTATACAATTCGCTTTCGAGAACCAGCGAACCGTCTTCTGAGAAGCGTAGGCATCTATATACATTTGGAATGACAACACTGTCTCCTGTCCAACGGTACCCTGAACCCCTTGTTCTCATAGTGGGGGGGACATGGGGGACTGATAAAGCCTCTTAACAACACTCATAGTGGGGGACATGGGGGACTGATAAAGCCTCTCAACAACACTCATAGTGGGGGACATGGGGGACTGATAAAGCCTCACTACAACACTCATGATGTGAACGAACACAACCTGGGAAAAGCTGACATGAAATATGGACAAAAACCAGGACAAAATCATGTGTGAGTGTGGAAGTGTGTGTGGAAGTGTGTGTATGTGTGTAAGCGTGTGTGTTCTCACCAGCAGTAGTCCAGGAGGTGAGGAGGCAGGACTGGGATGAAGATGTGCTGCCAGTACATTGGATAAAGAACCGCGCTGAGGGCGTGAACACAGGCTGTCAACTGTAGACAGATAGAAAGGGGGTGAGGGGATGAGGGGGTGAGTGGGTGAGGGATGGTGGTGTAGATAGAGGATAGATGGATAGAAGATGAACGGGTGGTGTTGTAGATAGATGATGGATGGATAGAAGGTGAGTGGGTGGTGTTGTAGATAGATGATGGATGATAGAAGGTGAAGGAGTGGTGTTGTAGATAGATGATGGATAGATAGAAGGTGAGGCTGGGTGTTGACTGTACAGGCTGGGTGTTGACTGTACAGGCTGCATGACTGTAGGGGTGTGTTATTGTTCCTGTGTGTGTGTTTCTGTGTGTGTGTGTGTATATATATATATATATATATATATTCCTGGGTTTATTTGTTCCTGTGTTTGTACTTGTTTGTGTATATATATCTATATGTAGGTGTGTGTTCCTGTTTCAGTATGTATGCCTGCATTTATATATATATCCTGTGGGTGTGAATGTGTGTGTGCCTCTGTGTGTGTGTGTGCATGTGTCAGTGTGTGTGTGAATGTGTGTGTGTGTGTATGTGCATGTGTGTGTGTGTGTGCATGTGTGTGTGTGCATGTGTGTGTGTGTGCATGTGTGTGTGTGTGTGCATGTGTGTGTCTGTGAACCCTCACCGTACTGAGTTTGCTGGACAGGATGAGTATCCGTCTCTCAAAAAGCATGCTGGCGTAGAGACGGAGCAGGTTAGACACATCTACTGCCACCACCAACTCTGTTAGGTTCCTCTGTGACGAACACACACACACACAGCTCAAAGAGAGAACCTCTTCAAGCATCCAGGTCCTGTGGTAACCCAGTCCGAGGCCTTTCCAAGCGCGTTACGTCTCATAACTACCCAGAACAAGACTTACATTCTCTGGGATGGACGGGAGACTCCTGGGGTCCGGGGCGATGAAGTAGGGGACCTGGGGAGGAAGGAGACAAGAAGACACTTCAAATGCGTCCCGACGTGTGTCCCTATTTCTTTTGTAGTGCCCTACTTCCCAGCGAGGGGACGGTGTGTGATTTGGTACTCGATTTGGTACTCGACAACACACATTGGCCATTTGGCCATGACTGGGGATCCACAGCTGATTTCAGGATGACAAGTTATGTGTGGCTCAGGTTTCACCAGGGGTCCAGGGGGGTTTTAGGGTGATCATCCCGTTATAATCAAAACAAATTATTTGTTTTCACGGTGGGACTTCGCAGTTGGAAAGAGTTTGCAGATGAGTAATCATGGGATTGGAGTGCTCCTTTAAAGGGAAATCCAACAACATACCAGGACCTCGGTGGAACCAGTTTTAAATCCCTAGATTTAGTTGTTAGAACAAACCAGGTTTACAGTAGAAACGTTAAGCTGATTTTACGTCAATAATTAGTAAATATTAGGTTCTGGGTGTTAGACCAGATGTTAGGTCGTTAAGCGTTAGAACCAATTAGGTTGTCAGTTGCGTATGTTCCAAGCGTTATGTTCCACACGTTCTGAGGGGTGTTAGCGGAGACCTCGCGGGGTAACCCTTCTCACCCCGTTCTGCCCCTCCCGCAAGGGGTGGTGGGCGTGTCCATGTGGGCTGGGCATCTCTGTTGTCCTGACCAATAGCTGCTCTCCCTCAGAGAGAAACACAACACACTAGCACACGGCTCGGAACACTACAACACACATGTTCCACATGACCTCACAAAGCCACGTCACAGCCTGTGAACAACATGTCTCGTCACATCCTGAGCTACTACAGTACTCCCAAACTACCATAACATACCGTGTTAATGAGAGGCTCTGAAAATACCATAACATGACTCTGCGGAACTACGACGCCATTCATGCTTCGATAATAATATAATTGTGTTTCCTATGTAACAAACTGAAATCCACTGATGGGGAAAATGTCCTAGGCTGGTTTTAGCTTGGGGCTAATAGGCTATCTAAGTCTTACCAGCTGCAGAGTAACAGAGCCAAGAGCCAATGGCAGGGGCTGTTTGTAGAGGGTGGCCAGAAGTTCTCGCATCTCATTGGTCTGTAAAGAGGCAATAGATATTCATTGCAAATACAAATTAAACACTGAAATGTCCTTTAAAATTGGCCTGACATATAAAGCCAACAAAACATGGATATCATCTTTATGACTGAACACCAAATAAATTATAAAGCAGATATAAAATCTTCATCTGTAGGTTCTTTCAATTTGTTTCTAGAACCTAATCTCAAGTAATCCAGGTTGGTCAGATGCTCCAGTAAATTCTGGTTCCAGGTTTGTTGGTTCCAAACGGAAACAATGATCTCCAGACCAGTAACAGTTATTCTATCATGATAAATCTGACATATTGTTTTTTCTCATATAGCCAGTCCAGAAGAAAATCACATTGACCTTTACAAACAGATCAGGGTATTTCCTAACCAGACTAATTTAATCAAGGGCCAGACAGAATTAAAATCTACAGAACACTAAAAGGGTACAGGTACAGAGGGTACTGATACAGAGGGTATGGATACAGAGGGTACTGATACAGAGGTTACTGATACAGAGGTTACTGATATGGAGGGTATGGATACAGAGGGTACTGATACAGAGGGTACTGATATGGAGGGGAGGGTATGGATACAGAGGGTAATGATACAGAGGGTATGGATACAAAGGGTAATGATACAGAGGGTATGGATACAAAGGGTACTGATACAGAGGGTACAGATACAGAGGGTACAGATACAGAGGGTAC